>CAJVPY010000477.1:0-26646 GCA_910591965.1 Dentiscutata erythropus | reverse complement strand
GTGTCATTATAATAAATTTATATGTCTAATTAAATGCGTCAAAGAGTGGGAAGATGGGTTAGCCTGTGGGGAAAATGAGTTAGACGCATTGTTATTATAGATCGGAGTGGCAATAATTTTTTTTTGGGTTCAGTATTAAAAAATCTATAATAAATTTTGTCCCCAAAACTTAAATTTGGGGACAAAAAATTAGTTAAATTTGACAAACGCGCCGTAATGGAATATCTTTGTTACGTAAACAAATTTATTGCTAATTCGGATTTAAATTTTATAGATGAGATATTTGATAAACTTGAACAGTATTGGGTATATTTCTGGAAGCGATAATATAATGAATCTCTTCCGCAGATAAATGAATCGCATCTGGTCTTAATTTTACAGGCATTTTAATGAATTGATATAAAATAAAAATTTGTTTCCGTATAAAAATAGCACTTTGTGCTTGTGTCCTGCCTCGCAAATAGATTATGCTATGCATAAGTCTCGCACTTCTTCCGCATATCATAAGTTTTCTGTTGTAACCATCGTAAGGGAGAGCTTGGCATTGTCATGCCGAGTTTAACTCCGATGGTTGACGTTAGAAGGGTTACATGAATTGGGTAATAAATTTATGGTATTCGGGTATTCATGATTTATTAGGCATTTATTAAAAAAGAATGTGAATATATATGATCTTTATTTATTGAGGAATTTGAGAGAGCGAATGTTATCCTCAACTAAGGATGAAGACACACTCTTATATGCATTCTATTTTACAGATTGTCAACATGGGAATCTCAACGCTTACGCTGTAGATTCCACATTTACTCAAGGCGCAATGATTACAAATTAATGCAATCACGTATACGCGCTATTTGGAACGTAAACGCTCTTGCATGAATGAAGTCACCAAGAATAAATAATATATAATGCCTAATACTACTAAGGTATGGAAGTGATGAGACACAGGAAAAATCAATCGTGAATACTATTCTAGAGATATATTCACTAATCATGGAATTGTTTTACGAATCGATAGTGCTTAAGTATGGAATGATCTATATCAGTGTTGTTATTGGAACCACTGGACGTCCAGATTCCAGTGGTTCCAGTGAAAAATCCCACTGGAACGTATTCATCTGATAAGCTAATCTAAGCGTGACTATTGGCCAATCAAATTAGTTAGTTGGCGACTAATTATGTTTCCGAGCTTCAGAGCTATTCAATGCAATATATTCAGTTTACTTTCCAACTCATCTTTTGATACTAATTTAAGATTCTATCATAATGATTCTTTCTTTGTTCGTATCTCATTACGATAATATAATCAATATTTTTTGAATACCAAAAACATTGTAAAAAAAAAAGGATTCTCTTATACGATTTCACAATAATTTTTTAAATTCGTTAACAAGTCTGTGACTCGGTAATACTCGCGTAAACGGGTAGGTACCCGGAGCTTAAATTTTTATGCCGGCTGCTCACTATCCCGGTGATTGATTCGAATCGGCCCACTGGAACTTCCATTTCAGTAATAAAAATCTTCACTGGAATGATTCAGTTCCAGTAATGCCCACTGGAACATTCCAGTGAACAAATTGAAATTTATATGACATTAAAGTATGGAATTTATATAAAATTGATCGAATTCGAATTCGAATTCGAAAAGGCATTTTATCTACAATAAAGAATAGAATGTATAATGAGGAAAATTGACAATAATCTATCGATGGAAGGGAATGCAGGCTCTTTTCAAGATCAAACTGATGTAAATTTATTAAAAATTTATAACGTAAGAGTTGCTCAACACTGTGAAGAACAAATTAATACTTTACAACAATATAATACAAAATTATTTAAAAAGAATGAACATCCAACTTCACCGGTCTCTAAGCGTAAAATGGTAAATTTACAAGATATGCAAAAAATGTAATTTTAATAAACATCACTATGATGAAATTTCTAATCAACGTAAAGGTCGTTATCGAGCCTCATTACGAGTCTTAAATGGTAATAAATTTAATAGACGACTTTATTGAATCAACGCAACTTTTAATCGTATCTATAATGAATATTTTGTGAAAGGAGAAATTAGTGTAATAAATAGAGTTATAAACGAAGAAAAAATCATAATGTCGTTCTTAAAATTCTTAATAATTCTGAGCAAATGGATGCTAATTATTTATCTATATATTTATATAAAATTATACGTACGTATTATGTGATTTTTAGCAAAAAAGGTAATTTTGATTATTCAGTTATAGGAATATCCATCGACATCGGCATTACGCAACATCCTAGAACGAAAAATTATAGAATTTGCGCAAAGTAGATCTACTTTCTAAATAAAAAAAACTTTATCATGGTTAAAAATTAAAATTATTACATGAAATAGCAATTGGACTTCAAACATCAATTTATTCATCGCGATCTTAATATTCTTATTAGCTTACGTATTGTACCAACAATCGCAGCAAATAAATCGTCTGATAAGAATGCAATATATGGAATAATTCATATGTTGTACCAGAGTTGCTAAAAGGAGGAAAATTTACACATGCTTCAGATATTTTATAATTATTTGGGAAGTAATAAGTGGATGTAGGCCATTTTTGATCGCAAATATGATGAAATCTTATTCTGGATGTTATTGATGGTCTTCGTCCAAAAATTCCAATTAACATTCCGCAAGATTTAATTGAATTAATGGAAAATGTTGGCATCGAGATCCGGAAAAAAGAAAATTTATAGAAAAAACAAAATATGAATTTCCTCTTCTAAGAAGAGAATGGAAATTTGGTTGTTTGAGTATTGGGCTTAGAATACTTATTGAAAAAGCAAATAGTGGAGAAATAAATTTTTCAGAAAATAGAGATATAAATAATTTACCAACTAAAAATAAATGAACAAACAATTTATTCTAGTCGATTATTAACTCCATTAATTAGTAAGGCATTACGGATGAGAGAATATTTTGTATTGAGAAAGTGAGTGTATTTTTTATTTTAGGCATAAACTAATATTAATCATGTTTATATAATTATAATAATGTGTCAACCAAACAATAATCAACCAGATGATGATTCTAAAGCGATCGAATTTGATATAAATAAACCGTAGACCTTATTGACAATATAAAGTTTTTAGCAAGCAATCCTGTTTCAAATTTGCGTAACTTCATTCAAAACTTTTTAAATTTAGTCGTCTTTAAGATTCAAACTTATCAATCTAAGTACTGAATGTTTTCATTAGACAAGTGGTATACTATGCGAGATCACCATCTCATTAATATTAGATAAGTATAGAAAACATTATTCAGTATGTACGACAAATATTGTATCTACGCGAATTCGATGAATATCCATATGTAACACTCAGTTTAAACATTGATCACCCTTATATTAGTAAGGCAGTGCTTCATTTATTTAATCAAATCGGGAATAATTAGGAAACGACTGTCCAATAAAATTTATGAAAAGTTCGTGTATGATACAACTATATGCAACGGAGGTACAATATGGAAAATGCCGTATAAGTGTGAAATAACGCTTGGGCGTTATTTTGAAAATCAGGTCCTTCAAAAATAACTCGAATTAGCGCTCATGGGCGTCCCGAATTAAAACAAACCTAATGTAGCACATAATTTATTATTGCGATTAATGATATACAGTCGATACTCCATATGCGCTCTCTATAAGTGTACTTCACATGCACTTTCTCTATAATGATAGGTGCATCAGTCTAATGTAATCATTTTAATACGTATTATCATATATATATTCATAAATGAATTATTCTATTAATGCACTTTTACCCACAACGTGCATTTATGGAAGGTTGACTATTGGATTTAGAAAATCTTCTCTTATTTCAAAATAGCACACATGGGTGTATTTGAAATAACGCGCAAGTGGGGCGTTATTTCGCGCTTATACGTACGGTATTACTAGACGAACTTTCAAAAAAAGCTCTTCCAATTTGTCTTATTGTTTTTTTTTAACAAAATTTTATAAGATTATTTGACATACCGAAAAATTTGGCAAAAGGTTGTGAAAAGACAAATCAATTTGCCGAAAGTAAGTTATTTATATTGATAATCAAAAAAATTTAATGTATATAACTATTTTTTTAAAAAAAAATTTTATTGGCTATGTTGATCAAAAAATATTACGTGTAATAAAAGGCGGATATATAAATTTATACTTTTTTGACAATTTTCACAATCTACATATAGAGGTCTGGATTGCTGTTATTTATAAATAAAATAATTGACTCACCCAATTTTATATGTAAATTAAAAGGATTTGTATAATTTATCTTCATAGCGATATGTCGCGTCCTATATGCGAAGTTTCACAAATCGTCAAGATTAATGATTTGTAAGCACATTTGAAACTCCGCATATAGGACGCGACATATTGGGGTGGGCTGTCAACTATGTAAATCAAAACTATGTGTGGTATCATATAAAGATTAATTATTGGAGATTTTTTTTTAATCTAATGATTGAGACAATAATCAGAGTGGCTTATCACTTTTATATAAGTTTTAAATAGCAAAGATCGATTCGGATATATTTAGATTCAGAGAACGAATTATATTATTTTTTCAAATGTTTTAGCATATATTAAAATAATTCATGTAATGCTTCAATGTTAGTATTTAAAAGTCAAATGGAAATTTAGTCAAGATTGAAGAAAAGAAAAAAAAGAAAATTTCTTGACGACGGCAAATTTTTATTTTAAAGCATAAAATTTTTTAACGTAACTTTGTTAGAAATATGTTTAAGATTGATTTCATGTTAAACAATTTGAAAAAGTAATATAATTCGTCCTCTATACAGTATCTAAAAATAGTTCTTTAATAATAGTAATCATATATCAACTAATCGTATATAAGCTGACAAGATCACCATACGCACTGCCGTGTTGTAAAAAGATCCTCGATAATGCAGTAATGGATTTTATACGATACCACATATACAGTAGGTTTGATCTAAATAGTTGGCAGCGCACCCCAGAGACATATCGCTATGGCGATAAATTATTTAAAAATACGTACAGGGTTATCGTAAATTTTAATCGGGAATAAAGGATCGATCACATGACACTCAATTAATCTCGTATTTATCTACTACTGTACTACAGTACTATCTGCGGATGACAAAATCCATAGAAATTCATTGAATAACCATGATGGATATACAAAATCCTCAAAGGATCTACCACCGCCAACGTCAATTTGATTAATTTGCGTCAGCTAATCAAGAGAAGCCTCATGTATCCCTAAATATGACCTTTTTACTATCTTATAAATTTATATACTCGGAAAATAACCAGACAGTACCTTTTTGTTAATCACTAAATGACATCCTGTTCAGGGACTTTTTTCACCCACCCGGTAATAAATAGTAATAATTAACGTTAAGGAATATCAAGAACCTAATTAACGTTTGAACCAAAAATCATTGGAAAAAATTGGGACTAACCCATAATGCACTCTCTAATTGACTTCTGTGACTTCATATTATAAATAATTAGATAAGTGCGACCGGTCTATAATAAATATGAAAGTTCTTTGAAACGTTTCTATACCTGACATATGATGATCGACTAATCATATATATATATATACAAGTGCGATGTATCAGTATATTTTTGTACAAATATATTATAGAGTTGCGGTATCGACATTGTTTCTTACGTAGCGCTAGATGATAATCCCTAAATGATAAATAAAATAGCATTACTCAAATTGGTTGGTTACACAACATGCTTAATTTTTAAAATGCAGGTTAATCCTTATAAATATTATTTAGACTTCATCTCCTTTTTTTTCAGTCGTTGATTACAAATTTTTATTTCAATAATGTCCGCCCGAAATACTCTAGAACTCGTTTCTACAAAGCTCGCAATTTTACGAACTTTCGTAGAATACTTTAATTCTCCACGATTGATATATCTTAAAAACTTTATATTCGTTTTAGTAGTGTATCGCTATGGAAGAATTCTTTTAAATAAACTTGCAGTTCAAGGTGTTCGACGTACCCTTGGTGACTTTTATAAGATTGTTGCTGGCACCATATTAAAAATTGTTGTAAATGCTCCGGTTGCAAAAAAGACGATTCGAGCCAATATCGATAAAACCATTAAGGAGCTTGAAGAAAAAATTGCTCCCAAAGAAGGATTGCCACGTTATCTTTACTTACCAGATATTGGATTTGATGATCAACAAGTTAAGGAAGAATTAAAAAGGTTTGTTTCTTTAATAAAATAATTCATTTTATTCCATTTGCTATATCATGTTTTTGTTTTGATTAAATCAATGATAGATCAATAAAAAGTTCTTATATTACAGATATCAAGACATGAAAAGTGTAGATTGGGAAGATGGTCGTTTGTCTGGTGCTGTCTATAATGGGGGCCGTGAACTTTCAAAACTGATATCTGAAGCATATTCCATGTTCTGTGTAAGCAATCCTTTGCATCCTGATGTATTCCCTGGAGTACGTAAGATGGATGCAGAAATTGTTGCTATGGTATTAGACTTATATAATGCTCCAAATGATGCAGGTGGCACTACTACTTCTGGTGGTACTGAAAGTATAATTATGGCATGCAAGACTTACCGAGACTGGGCGAGAGCCGAAAAAGGAATAACTGAACCGGAAATGTAATATTTTTTTGACGATTATATCTTTCATAATTATTTGATATGATTACTTAGTATAAATGATTGAATATTAGGATTATGCCGGATACTATTCACGCAGCCTTTGATAAAGCTGCAGGTTATTTAAATATCAAGTTGATCCACGTTCCAATTGACCCTGTCACACTCAGGGTTGATACTAAGGCTGTGAGCAGAGCAGTCAACAAAAACACAATTCTGGTAGGAATAATGGATTAAAAAAAAAAAACCACGATTACAAATTTATTGATAAATTTAATATAATTATAGATCGCGGGATCCGCACCAAACTTTCCTCACGGTATTATTGATGATATTCCTACTCTAGCGGGAATTGCTGATAAATATAATATTGGAATGCACGTTGATTGTTGTTTGGGCAGTTTCATAGTACCATTTTTAGAGGAAGCAGGATTCCCTGCTCAACTCTTTGATTTCAGAATAAAAGGGGTTACTTCAATTTCATGTGATACACATAAGGTATGAAACTTTCACATATTTAATATTCTGTAATTCGTATCATAATACACATTTTATTCATTTTGTTTATATCCTATTACTAAATTTAATAGTACGGATTTGCACCAAAAGGTTCTTCGGTAATTATGTACCGCTCAAAGACTTTGCGTAGATATCAGTATTTCTTTGCACCCGACTGGACAGGTGGGATTTATGCATCTCCTTCAATGGCAGGTTCACGGTAATTGTTTATTTTCGTAATCTATTTGAATCGGATTGTATCGGTATTCACACCATTTCTTTGATTATATAGTCCTGGAGCAATCCTTGCTGGGTGTTGGACGGCTATGATGAGAATGGGTAAAAACGGATATATTGAATCAACGAGGAAAATAGTAGGATGTGCAAAAAAGATTGAAGCTGGGTATATATTTCATATAATTCAGTATATTTAAATGTGTTGACAATTTTAATAGAATTACTAAATTAACATATTTACTCTATTTCAGTATTCGTAAGATAGACGATTTATTCGTATATGGAAAACCCCTAGCATCAGTAGTAGCATTTGGTTCAAAAACTCTTAACATTTATGACATAAATGATAAAATGTCGAAAAAAGGTTGGAATCTTAATGCATTACAAAGTCCACCAGCGGTTCACATCGCATGTACTCTGTTAACTGTACCAAATGCTGATCAATTTGTGACGGATTTAAGGGATTGTGTCAATGAGGTTAAATCAAATCCAGAAAGGTCGAAAGATGGGACTGCAACTATTTATGGTTTGGCGGCTACTCTACCCGATAAAGGCATTGTTAATGACATTGCTTGTGGATTTTTGGACGCATTATACTCTGCTTAGGATGTACTATTATGCATTAAATATTTTTACATTGAACAATAGCATTATTATTTATGCAATACTTATTTGATATATATTTACTGTATATGTAAAAATTTACCTAATAAAAAAAAAAAATCATTATCATACTGAACAAACATTAAATGAAAAAATAGTATATCAAAAACCTACGTTAAAATTAATATTAATCAGTTCACTTTTAAATAGTATTAAACAAAAATCAAAAGACATGTTTAATAATAATACTCACAACATTCGCAATCAAATGGGCACAGCGGTGTATCTATAAATTCAAAAAGAAAAAAATAGGGATGTTCGGCAAATGCAGAAATATGAAATAAAAATGATATAATCCGTCATGTGGATTTCATACCTCCACCATTACCAATATTTAATTCGTTAATATCATAAACAGCAAGACCATCTTCCGTTGTCTTTCCTTTTTTATCGATAAATATATATTACTTTAGTACATTTACTATTGATACTTTAAGTTATATTATTAATGTGACAGAAATAAAGCACATACGACTCTTTGTGCCTCTTGAATCGCTAAATCCGTCCGTATCGTTTTCTCGTAATTTTTTATTTCTTGATTTATCAGGTATAGCAGGAACTTTAAATATAAATTCTTTCTTCGAAGAATCAATCTCAGTAAATGAAGTCGAAGAGGCATGTGAAGAGGTATGTGAAGATGAAGGAACGACTTTTAAATCATTTTCTTGTAATTTTCTTTTTTTTTGATTTATCTGGTATAGCTGGAACTTTGAATTCAAATTCTTTAGTTTTTAAAGATTTTTCTTTTTCTTTAATTGAGGGATCAACAACGGTTGATAAAGTCGAATTCTTCATTAAAGGAGGAAGAGGTAAAGTTGTAGGAGTAATTACTTTACTTTTCGCCATTGAAAATATTTCATCAATCTCGTCTTTAACATTTTTATCGCCTACTGATTTAATGGGCGGATTTAAATCATCTTTATTTTTTAATTTCTGTGAACCTTTTTTAAGATTAGTTGTAGTGTTATCATCATTTGTGATTTTTTTCTTGGAAGAATTCATCATGGTCTGAGATCGTCCTGAGATGCAAAAAAAATCATTGTTAACGTATATGAAATCTTCACGTGACACACTTATGTTATCATACCGATACTGGTTATACAGTTGCCTAAGTTATTTTTTAAATTTCACCTAACATTTCGTCATTGATATACGTATAACTATATGAATTCCACAAAATAACTATACTATACAGAAACTTGAATTTCTTAACGGTTAAATTTAATATAATTATGTAACTACTACGTCGTTACAGTTACTGCGTATTAAGATATTTAAGCTTCTGTAATGTACCATCTGGTATATGGAATTCAAATAATTTCACCAAAAATTCGGCAACAATGAGAAGTTTCGCCACTAAGAATTCGATTTTGACAAATTAATATTGTTGAAATTTTTAATTACTGTAATATAGTATTAATAGGAGTAATTTAGATACCCACGGCATAGTAAGGCGTCAGTTAATCATTCTTTTATTATTGCAGACATATAGTAATAAAATTCTGACGGGTTAATACGTACGTACGTACGTACTAGCTGCTACGTTATTACAAATAAATATCGATATTTGGTTAAATCTTGGGTCAATGTGTAACCAATCAGAATGGACTAAATACTGAAATATTGTTACTATTGTTTAGGAGAGCGATGGTGTTATACGGGCAATTTAGCTCCAATAGTTAACGTTAAAGAAATTTATATGTATTGTTAGTCGATAATTTAAGCACGTGGGGTCTATGATTTAGGGCCCGTATTTCTGTATTTAAGCACAATAATTCAAATGTCCAAAAAAAACTTTTTATCCGATGGCGTAATACGCAGTAATCGGCCGATTGAGATCTAAATTTGGATAATGTCACTACAAGCCCCGATGTTACATTCAAACACATATATATAAATGCCTGAAATTATTTGAATCTCAAATTTTAACTACACGATAAAGAAAAAAAAAAAAATATGGCGCCACCACGAGATTTTATTCCTTCATATTTACGAGATAGTCCAATTTCCTTGCTAAATAAAAGATCAGTAACTTCTATACCATTACCTACTCGTTGGAATCCCCATGATCGGGCTCCTTATGTTTCAGTTTTGGAAGATGGCGTTAGTCTTGAATATATTGGTACACAAGAATATAGTAAATTAGTTTCATCGATATATTTACATTTATAGAGCAAGTTCAAGATCGTGTTTTAACATTATTATTATTATTACTTTTTCCTTATTAAAAAAAGGGCCAGGAAGGAATTGGATAGATGCATCTTCGATCCGAACGGATTCTCCCGTTCTTCCAGATGTTGGTTTATATTATTTTGAGATCAAAGTTATTGATAAGGGAGAGCGTGGGTATGTCACAGAAGTACAACCTTTTTTGAATTGGCTTATGGTTTGATGCACAGGCTAATATAGGTTTTTAAATTTGCTAGATGTATTGGAATAGGACTTACCAAAGGACATATTCCTCTTGATCGGATGCCAGGTAAAACATTAATGCACTAACTAAATATGAATTTGACTACATTGCCGAAGTGAAATATTGATTTATCTTTCTATGTATCTTAATTTCATTATAGGATGGGAACAAGAATCAATAGGATATCATGGAGATGACGGATTGCTTTATCTACAAAGTGGTCGTGGTGATAAGTATGGTCCTTTATACACTACCGGGGATACTGTTGGTTGTGGAATAAATTATTATGATAAAAGCATATTTTTTACAAAAAATGGAGTCAATTTAGGTATGTTAAATTGCTTATTATTTTGAACACAAGATTTTATTTTATTAAATATAGTTAATAATTTTGCCTCAAAAAAAAAATTTTAAAAATAAAAATAGGTGTAGCATCAAAAGCCATATTTGAAGGAGAAATGTATCCAATAGGTGGAATGATAAGTCCAAATGAACGTATTGAAGCCAATTTTGGAGAAAAACCTTTCAAGTATGATATAGACACTTATGCAAAGGTATTTTTTATGCAACATATCATATATCATCTATTTTTGTTTATTATTTATTTGTTTATTTATTATGACTATTTATTGATCTATTGTTTTATACATAATAAATATTCACTTTAATATAGCATGTTTTTACGCAAGCTGCTGCTAATAAGATTAAAGAAGAGAAAGCAAAGTCAAGTGAGCAGACATCTGAAGTTATCGAGACAGAGAGCCGTGAACATGTTGAAGATAATGGACAAATTATAAGTTCTGAACAGGTTGATGACACTGAACAAAGTCTATAGTGATGAACCGAATCCAATAATGAAATTGATAATCATTCACAACTATTAAACAGAATAGTCATTATAATGTAATATTTATTAAAGACATGATTAACAGTAAAACTAGAATAAAATTTTGCATAATATTTAAAAAATTTACATTTAAATAAGATGCTATATGTATTAAACTATTAAATTATTCATTTACATATTTTGAAGTTAAATATCAGTTATAATTTATGTTATGCTATTTGCTTATCATCAAATAACGTAGCGTGATTTCATATAAAATATTAAAAAAGCAAATGAAATACCAATATAATGACGAAATCACCCATAAAATTTGCTTAATAATGTACTAACTTTAAAATGACCATATTACTTTCAAAAACACTTCGAAGTAATATTAAGTATTGAATTCTTTTCATCATATTTTATGTTCAATACAATTTAATACGTATTTATTACGCTACCAATGATTGTCAATAATAATAACTTATGATGATAATGACTATTAAATTTACAAATAATTAATTATTTTTATAATTAAACATATATCATAAAATTCTCAAAATAATGGGCATTTACTTGTTATTCGGTCACCTGCGCGCTTTTTCAAATAAGTTCATGAGCATTATTTCAAAATTTGGTTGTTACTATATGTGGTGAGGTCAATAGAAAACAGGCAAATTTTTTTTAAGTAAAATTTTTTAAAACTTTAAATTGAACCAACTTAACAATTATCAAACTAAATTTAATAAAAATTTTTTTTATACAAATTCTACATAGTTATTGATCAAAATAAAAAAAAAATTTATTAAATTTGTTTTGATAATTGTTGAAATATTTTAATTTAAAGTTTAAAAAAAATTTACTAAAAAAAATTTGCCTGTTTTCTATTGACCTCCCCATATTATAAATCCTCGTTATTCGGGATGTGCATAGAATATTTTTTTAGGGGATTAATTAATGTCTGCCATTTCGATAATTTATAGTATATTATTAAGTTTTTTATTTTAATTAAAAAATAAAAAAATTTTTTAATAATATTAAGAAATCTAATTTTTTACAGATAGGATTTAGGCTTTGTACTAGGTTTTTTACAGTTTATAAATAGATTAAATTTCTAAAAAATCATAAATATGAGATATAAACAATGCTAATCTTTTGAAGGAGGTAAGCCAAATTCTCACTTTTTTTGAAATTTTTAAAAGACCAACAGGAAAGTGAAAATAAGAAATGGAGAAACCACTTGAGACGAAAGAAAGAATATGGTTTAAAAGCAATATATAATTTGTGTTTCTCCTATATTCTTCTTTGAAGTAACAGCCTACAAGCTTTATTAACAATACTAGTTATCCCCACTCACTACTAAGATTTTTTATACAAAGATACCTCGGCTAGTTATCTTGTTTAATAATGTTCTTGGCTTACATGCCAAATATCCCTTATAGAGAAGTCCCAGTATAGCAGAATATTAACTTTTAGACAAACCACCAGTAGGCCACAACTCTCCAATAAATTTTTCTGTTTTTCTATTAGTAGAAATTTTAGTTCAAGTAATCATTAGAAAGAGTTGTTAAAAATATTAATTGATTATTAAAAAATTATTTAGTTATTAATTTTTGAAATATTATACATATCAGCAGATTTTTGGAATTTACTATTAAAAATTTCAAAAATATTTAACAGCGAATAACTTTTGATCCACTGATTCGTTTTCGACAAAACAATTACCAAAAGTTTTGTCTTGGTGAGACGATTCTAATAGATACAAAATTGCCAAAATCTAATCAAAGAATCCTGATATCTTTGATGATTTGGTTCACTTCAAGTGGTTTAACTAATTCTAAAACACCTGAAGCGATGCAAATCTCTACTGATCTCAGGGTTCTGTAATTGGATTTTGGCAATTTTGCATCCATTGGAATCATCTCAACAAGATGAACATTTTGATAATTGTTTCATTAAAAACGGACTAGTGGATTAAAATTTATTCACTGTTAAATATTTTTGGAATTTTCAATAATAAATTTTAAAAATCCGCCAATATGATATATATTTTTTTGGTATTAAGATAATCTTATTAGCCTGAGAAACTTTTTATTAGAGTATAGACAACATTTTATATTATAGTTATAATGATAATACATCAAGCTATACATGTACTTTTGGTGCCTATTTTAAGTGGTCTGTCTGAAGTGTTAGTGCTATGCTAGAGGTTCCACACTATTTACTTTATCTGCACTCTAACTATGGAAGTTGCTCATTTAAACCATCTAGTTACTGGTTTTAATACTTTATGATAATATTTTCATATAAGCTGCAGAATCTGATAAAAATAACTTTGGTAAAAGTATAAGAAATTTTAAATTTAACTAAAATTGTTAATAGAAGTCCACTAATTGATGAATTATTTACATGATTTAAAAAATTAACTAAAACTAATTTGATATCTTGACAAAAAGCAAAAAGAGTATTTACAATGCTGCATAAACAATTGTCTGTAGTTTTATCTATTATAATTACAACAGGTTTTTGATTAAAAGTTTTTGAAGTGAGGAAAAATGATTATCAAAAACTTGTAGTAAATATACCTGATGAAGTGTAAAGGATTAAGGAATAGCATCACCTTTTTTAAGATATTTTTTTAAAAAAAGAAATAAGCTATCTACTTTTTCAAGAGGAATATTAGCAAATAATTAAATTTTCTATAACTTCTTTTCTTAATATATTTGTGGTTTGGCTGCAGTAAATATGACTTGTCTTTTGAATCATTATTTACTTTCATAAGCTTGCTTGTTCTTAATATGTGTTTTTGAGTTACAATGCTCATTATAGTAGACTTTATTTTCCATTCAACAGAATAATCATAATAATTACAAAACATAATTCCTTTATCTTCTCTAAAAACATTGAGATATTCTTTTAAATAAGTAGCTATAGAAACTTTTATTTGTTATATTGATATTGTTAAAAAAAAAACCTCCTGCATTGCAAGTTTTTATATCTAAAAACTTTTTATTTAAATTACTTTAAGATAGTTTTATATTTTCAAATTCTAATATTATCTTTTTAACTGTTTTTTAGACAAATTTGTCTAAAATTTTGAAAAGTATTTACAATTTATTAAATAAAATTAAAAAATATTAAATTTATTATAAATCTTTAGAATAATAAAAATTTAAAGTTTTTGTTTTAAAAATTTTTACTATAAAAATTTTCTTTAAAATTTCTAAATTTTTATATATTTTCATCTTTAAAAAAATTTTTGCTTCTAATACAAGTTTTAATTATTATTATTAAATCACTAAAAGTGTAATAATGAAAGCTGCCATCCTTTATATAAGCTATAATATTGTATTAAGAATTATAGGTTTAAAATTAATATTTAAAGAGTTTGTCAAGAATTTGTAAATAATTTTTTTGGTTAAAAATTTTTTCTAAATTTGTTTATTTTTAGCTTATAAGCAACCAAACTTTTTTTCTTATAATATAAAATTAAATACTACTATAATATAATTCTTATTTTCAAATATAATCAAAAAAAAATTTATTTAAATATTTTAGATTTTAAAAAAAGTAGATTATAAGCAAATTTATAGTAATTTTCCAGACAAATTTGCCTGGAATTGCTCTATAGTTTAAAGGATAATTATATATTTTTTTAAATTACTTATTAATTAGTTAAATATAGGATATAAGCTTGGATGATTTTAGACAATTTTGGACATTGGACATTTTACAGAGTGTGAACATGTCCCATATACAACACTGATAATAGGTGCTTGTAGACAAACTATTGTATTCAATATCAAGCTTTATAGAGTATTTATGAAGTTTTAGTGAATTGCATTTAATTTTGTTTGCTGCTATTGAATATATTAGAAATTTGAAATTTATTGTTATAAAAAAGTTAAGTGCAAAAAATTAAGCATAAAAATTTTAAAATTAGTGATTACAAATCAACAAATATTATTTAGTTAAATTTTAATTAATACTAATGTATAAATAATAATTTATTATTGTTATTGATAAGTCTAATATAGAGTTCCGAACTGGTTTATAATAACCTGGGTCACCCATGTTAAAATGGGTGACCCAGGTTCAAAAATTGTAACCCAGGTCAAATCAGGTTAGATATGTTATTAACCAAATTTGATATAATGCATTAAAAATGTAACTTTTTTCACACCAACATTACCGATAATAAAAATAGATTGGATTAATTTTTTTTTTTTTTGATCTCGCTTTTTTTTTTGATCCTTTTTTTTTTTGTTAAGCGATTTCTAACAAGATTGTTTTTTTGGTTTCCTACTTTTTTTTTGCATTTTTTAATACTTCCGGTAGTATACAATAATACTTAGCTATCTTTATTTCTTAGAAATTAATCCAAATAATCATCTTTTTTTTAGAGATTTTTTTTTGTGTGACTTCCAATACTATACCAAGACAAAAATTTCCTTGCCATACTATATATATATATATATTGGTTCTCTACCTTTTTTTTTTGCGCAATTTCAATATTTCCAATACTTTAAAACCAGATACAATAATATCTCTTTTATCTTAACTGGTTTTTTTTTATAATGAGTGATAATGAAGGCGATAATGAGCATAATGCTTATGAATTTCCAGAAGAACCTATATCTTTTGAACTTCTAGAAGAATCTACATCTTTTGAACTTCTAGAAGAATTTGCATCCTTTGATTCGAATTATAAGGCCAGCAATAATGTATCTATTAGTTCTAGTAGTGCGGCTCCTCTTTTAGAAGAACAATCTCCTAGTATAAAAAAGAGGAAATTAAATTATCAGAATTTTAAGCGGCAATATGTGAAGTTTAGTTGGGTGTGAAAATATTTTAAGCAGAGTAAAGATGGAATATACGATGTGTGTAAAGTCAAGGTGATGAATTTAAGTGATAAAGAAGTTGAGTATGATCATAAATTTATTTATGATGATAGTACGAGAAATATGTGCAGCCATCTTCAAAGTAAGCATGATCTATATGAAAATCAGAATAAAGTAAGTTTTATATTAATTAATGTTTAATATTTAATGAAATTAATTATTAGTAAATGCAGTATTTAATATTTATATGATTATTGTATAGAATCACGATTATACTATTCAACAGACAATACCTAAGGTCTTTGAACAAGTGAAAGTTATTAAAATGCATAAAGAATCTTGAAATCGTGAAATTTGGCAAGCTATCACTGAGTAGATTGTTGTTGACAATATGTTATTTAACATTATTAAAGGAAAAGGTTATCAGAAAATGATAAAGATTATTGACTTAGCCTTTCGTCTTTTTACTAATAAGAGAATAAAAAAGGAAATTATTAGTAACTATCCAAATGCAGTTAAAAACTTAAAAAAACTATTGGATAATACATGTGAATCAGCGTCTTTAACGCTTGATCTGTGGACCTCTAGGAGTAAGCATGGGTATATAGGCATAACACTCCATTGGTTATTGAATGATTTTAGAGTATATGATTGTTTTCTCTATATAGAGTATATGCCATATCCGCATTCAGCTAAGAATATAATTTCAATTTTAAAAAAAAAAGTTTTTGAATTTGGGTTAGACAGAAAGATTAGTTGTGCTATAACAAATAATGGCAGTAATATGGTTAAGGCAATTAGCTTGTGGGAAGAAATTGAACATTTGCCCTGTGTAGCTCACACTTTGCAGCTCTCAGTTACATATGCTTTTAAAAAAACAAATTTTTATATTAAAAGAATAAAAAAATTAATTCGATTTTTTACTAAATCTCCGAAGCAAAGTGAGCGCCTAGATAATGCATAATGAGAATATCAGCAGCATTTGCAAACTCAAAATAGTAATTCAACTGATATATCAAGTCCAAATGATAGTGATTTGGATGACTTGCTAGCAACTTCTGAAGAACCTATTCTACGAAGCATTGCAGATATTAAGACTTGGTAGAATTCGAAATACCATTCATGGAAGCGGCTGCTTAAATTGCGTAAAGCAATTGAATGGTTAAATACAACACTACCTTTATCTGAGAATTTAGATGATAGAGCCGATGGTTGAAAGCTAAAAAAACTACTTTTATTACTCTATAAATGAGATTTATTAAGTCAAATTATAACTTTAATGGAACTATTTGACGACACTACTACTTATTTTAGTGGCTTGAAGTATGCTACTTTATTAATTATTTACTCTTTAATTCAAGCTCTTAAATACACCTTCACTGATATTGAAATAATAGATAATATTTTAATTAAAGAGGGTAATTATAATTAGTAGGATTCTGCAAGTACCAGGCATAGTACTAAAAAACATAATGTCTAGCATGCAGGTACTATGTTTTTTAGTACTATGCCTGGCATTTACAGAACTCTAGTTATTAGTATAATATTAGTAATAAGTTTAACAATTTATTATATTTAGCAGATATGCCAAATTTTTGTCATGAAGAATCATCTAATGATGATAGCGAAGAGTCAGATATTGATACTTTAGAAGCTCTAACAAACTATCGCCAAATACATTCTTCGGGAGTTACTTCTACTGATTCAACTAACAATTTACAAAATGCCAAAGTGATCAATACAATGAAAAATATCATTTATAATTCCCTGTTTGATTACTGGAATGAATTTGTAATGACTGGTTTATTAGCATCACTTTTGGATCTCCACTTAAAAACACTTTCTAGTTGGGACGATATAACTCAAGAAAAAGCTAAAGCTAAGTTAACATGCCAATTTGAGTTATTAATTGCTTCAAATAATGAACAAACAATGGCTTCAACAAATATAACTTCAAAAAATAGTAATATTCTCCGTAGGCGATTACATTTTTCAATTTTTGGTACTTCAAATAATATTACATCTAGTCCTTTAGATGAATTAGAATGTTACTTGGATTCTGTACGAACTCATATTGCTGAAGATAATGAAAACCCATTTGAATGGTGGGCAAATTGGAAAACAAAATTTCCTAATATAGCAAAATTAGCTCAAAGATACTTATCTATTCCTGCATCTTCTGTGCTTAGCGAAAGATTATTTTCAGATGCAGGTAATCTTATTACTGCTAAGCGCAATCAACTAAATCTAAAGCTTGTAAGCAAAATTATGTTTATGAAAAAAAATTCTGATGTAATTTTATTGTTTTAGATTTTTTAGTTAATAAAAAAATTTTAAAATCATATATATTACCAATTAGATTTTTTGTAGGTTAAATTTAATAAATAATAAATAATAGCCCAAAGTCTAATTATCTTTTAGTAGTATTTATTTAATTAATTTACAAGATAAAAAAAGAAAATGTAAATAAATTAAACATTTAATATACTAATTACAAATAAGATATTATTATAATATTGAAATATTAAATTGTTATATAGTATCTACTTAGTTATTTGTCTGTTTTTTTTTAGGTTTTTTAATTAATATACATAACCCGGTTTCACTCGGGTCACCCGATTTTAATTTATATGGGTGACCCGGATCAGAAAATTGCATCCAGGTCTGATCTCTAGTTTAATAATTGTCTTACTCTGGCAACACCAGGGAATAGGATTGATTTTACTGTCACATGATTTTCCGACGTCTATCAGCCAATTAAAATCCAGGATTATGTGTAATATAAAAAAATCAAAACAAACGTTTGCTTTACAAAAAATGCATTTATCTTGATATTTAGTCTAGTAAACTATCTTTGAAGCTCTAATAAAAAAAATTCTTTGTGCAATTTTACTATATAACTGCTCTTTCTAATCCTCTCAAACTCTAACCCAGACATAAACAAAGTTTTTTAGATTTGATGATATCTGTTTCCGACTATCACGTGACAGTAAAATCGATCCTACGCCCTGGTGTTGCCCACACAACCAGGTCACTACGACTCTCCCGTAATGTCCTTCGGACAATTACCGCATAACCACGAAATAACGCACAGGGGCATTATTTTGAATTTTGGCCCGAATTAAGTTTAATTTAGGCCGAAGTTTGAAATTACACCCCTGCGCGGTTATACGGTAAAATTAATTTGCAGTATTAATATGGTTGTCGCATTGCCGAATTGTCACATCACCAAAAGCAGTGTGAAAAGGCGGATTTAGGATGATTAGTTTTTATAGATAAAATAAAATCTAAAATTAAGGCTACTCGAATGAAAACGTAAGATTTGCTTCGAAGGACTAAGTTCTTCAGTGTTATTATTAGATGGTCTTTATTAATTATGTTTCTTTCTTACCTTTAGTTACATGAAATCGATACATAATGGATCACATTGAGACTATTAGAATCTCCAAGCAATTTGACTAATTAAAGTTTCAGGGTGAATTCTATAACTAACGGTGAGTAATTCATACTCGAGTCAACCCGAATTAACATTTATCAAATGCCTTTTCTAGATCGAAACGCATTTAAGGTCTCACATCTTCGATTAATGATCACCAGTCACATGGAATTCACGTTTTTCTGCTACAACGTACGTACGTACGTACAATAAGTTGAAAAGGGGAAATGACATCTGGAGCTATCTATCACACGAATAATAATTAACAGCTATACTGCCTAAAAACACTATACTAAACCCTAATAATAGAATTGAAATGTAGAAAGTTTTGGCCTAAGTATAGTTTATACAGAATTCAAAAAAAGATATTTCAACAATACAGCAATATTTTTTGATTATTTCCATTGTCAAAATTTCCTTTTGAATCCGTGTAATATGATATGTGGGATATAGTTGTACAATCTGTGGCTTCTTCAAATTTCTGTTCAAATTTTGCAGATTTTTTTGTCTCTCATCGTGGGAATAGTCCGCTTCGTGCAAATACCAACCATGCCAATTTTGCAGTCTTGGCTAGTGTTTCGAATAATTCGGATCCGACGGATCGGGTTGGGCCATAAATTTCGGATTGTCCAGATTAAACCTAATTGAGATTTGGGTCCAGTTTTTTTAAATATTGGAGAATGGACTAGGAAAACCAGTCTTTGCGGATAGTTTGAATTTTTAGAAAATGCGATTGTTTTGTGCTGCACATCTTAAAAATTTTTATGTAACTAGATATGTGTATTCGGCGACTTCGTCGCCAGGTTTGTTGTAAAGTTGTTTATATATATGCAAATTTCTTTGTGTATTTATAAGTAAGAGTTTTTTTTTTTTTAAGATGGTTCAAAATTTATTCGCAAAATTATGTGATTAATAAAAATTTTAACTGACATTCTAGCTGTTTTGATTATGTAATTAACAATTAGACGTAAGAAATTTTAAGCGTCAATCACTATCTAGAATAATATGTTGGAATTACATGTATTCTACAAATAATTTTGAAACTCGCATTATGTTATTTAGATAAATGATTTTCTCTGATGGCACAATTGCTACAAAGTTATTTAAGCATCGTACTCGCTAGTGCAGTACACTTAGTAGTTAAGGTTGTGTTAGTTTGTATCATAATTATAAAATTAATAGAATTTATATCACGAGTCACCGTAAAAAATTCTGTTACTTGCTATTCTGGTGATTACAGTATTTGGTTAAGGTTGAGTTACTGTAAAAATTTCTGGTTTAGAGATCATTTGCTATTCCAGTATGTAGTTAAATGAGTTGATTTGCATTCGAATTATCGCGATTTTTTATGTAATTAAGGTTGGATTAGTTTGTATTGAAAATATCATAATTTTTATTCGAGTTACTACAAAACACTTTGTTACGAATTTGCTGTTTCGATAACTACGGTAGGTGGTTAATAACGAATTAGTTTGCATAGTAATTATCATAATTTCTATGAGCTACTAAAATATAATATTACTGAAATTGCCATTTAATGGTATGTGATTAATATCGGGTTGGTTTGCACCGAAATTATTGTGATTTCTGTCATGAGTTACCGTAACCAATTCTGTTACAGAACTTGCTCGCTATTCCAGTGACTACAGTATGTAGTTGAGTTAGCTTACATTAGAGTTATTGTGATTTCTATGTAGCTAAGGTTAAATTAGTTTTTTGAGTTAGTTGTATTAGATTTATCGTGATCTCTACGTAATTATAGTTGAGTTCGTTTGTATTGAATTATATTTCTATTATAAATTGCCATAAAACATTTTGCTCCAGAAATTACTTGATTTCTATTCTGATAACTACAGTATGATGTTAAGGTCAGATTAGTTTGATTAGAATTATTTCAAATTTTCTGTGAGTTATTGTTACCAATGTTACAGAACTTGCTATCCTGGCGACTACAGAATGTGGTTAAGAGTTGTGGTAGCTTGTATTGAGATTATTGAGATTTCTATTTAAATAAAATTGAATTAGTTTATATTACTGTATTAGGTTTTTTGTGATTTATATCGCAAAATTCTGTTACAGAACTCACTTGTTATTGTGATAGCTACAGTATGTGGTTAAGGTTGAGTTGGTTTGCATTGAAATTATCGCTATTTTTATCTTGAATTATTGTTATAAATCTTACATGCTATTCTAGTGACTAATATTGGTTAAGGTTGAATTAGTTGCATTGGATATCTATCAAAAAATTCTGTTACAGCGGTTAAGGTTGATTTAGAATTATCCTGATTTCTATGAGTTGCTGTAAATCCAGTAACATATAATATGTAGTTGAGGTTAAATTGTTTCATTGAAATTATCATAATTTCTGTCATTAATTACCGTAAAAATTCTGTTAGAAAATTTCAGGTGACCACGGTATGTGATTGAGTTAGCTTTATTGTTAAAAATTCACTTGCTATTTTGGTGATCGCAGTATGCGATTAGGGCTGAGTTTGCAAAAAATTTTGTTACAGAGAGACCTCTCTAAATGCACTCTCTATAAATGCACTCTCTATGTAAAATCTCTTTAAATGCACTGTATAGTCTGGTCTCAGCTTATAATAGTACTATATATTTTGCTCTCTATAAATGCATGCCCTCTCTAAGTGCACATTTTTGAAATTTTTTACTATGGTCCCGAGGGGGTGCATTTAGAGAGGTCTCTCTGTATAGAACTTATTTAGTTTGCATTGCAATTGTTGTAAAAAGTTTGTTGCAAAATTAATTCGCTATTTCAGTGTACATAGTATATATGTCAATATTTGAATGATCGTGATTTCTAACGTGAGTCATATAAAAAACTCTAGTACAAAACACTAATACATGTTATTAATGTTATCCATATCCATAACCTAGCCAAAGACGCATAAAACACAAAAGTCGATTTATATTAATAAAATAAGCTATATACATCGTAACGTTATCTGTGAAATTATTTTTGTGCTAACTGATAAAACCCCTGACAATCCTGACAATTGACGAATTGCCTAGTACCCTTGCCATGGAGAAAAAAAGTGAGATTCTACTCGAACTATCAAGCTCTGATTGGGCGAAATTTACGATCCTCAATAACAGTATTATATATTTTTTAAAATCGATGAAAATTTTTATTTTAATTTTATGAATTCATGGAATTAAAATAAAAAAATTTCTTTAATTTTTAATATATAGTTACTGAGATATCTTAGAACAAATTTTGGAAAGAATAGCCATATCTTTGTTTTGATAATACTTTTGTTTAAAATTTTTTTTGAGCTTTAAACAAGGATAGGATATCTTGATAACTGCCTATCTAAAATCAATGAATTTTTTTTATTCAGATTCTATGAATCCATAGAATTAAAATAAAAAAATTTTATTTTTTTTTTATTTTTTTTTTTTAAATTGTCAATGGGTCTGGCCATGACTACTCTTATTTATTAATATTTATAATAATATAAATACATAGAAATGTAAAGATAAAGTCTGGCACTACTCAGTTCCATATTGTGGTGCAAAAACCTAGCTCAGGCCTAAGTTGTGACTCCATCCTACCAGATCATAGATGACTGGAATTATCCAAAAAAAAAATTCTATAAAAAACAAAAACGAACTATGACTAAAAAGGAAAATAAACAAAAGAGAGAAAAGGGAAAGAGTGAAGTAAATAAAAAATAAAAAAACACAAAAAAGAAAAAACGGGAAAATAAAAAAAAAAATTTTATAGAACAAGGATAAAGTCGAAAGAAATTGCACCTCTTTTCATAACAAGGATATACTATTATAACCTGTGCAAGGCTGAAAAAATTATATAACAAATGCAACGATTGTATATCTCTAGTGTAAAGCTTTGCCTTAACATTAAAAGTTCTTTCGACTTATAACCGCTTTCGGATATCTCTTTAACCGGAGGCCCCAATCTAACTTCCTCGGAGTAGCATCATATTTGTAAACAGATACATCACGTGGTTGCATTCTACTAAGTCCGTCCAAATTTGGAAAGTAAACAATGCCGATCTATAGAGGGGGTAAGCCAAATCCCCACTTTTTGTAAAAAAATTTTGGAAAACTGACAGGAGGATAAGAAAAAGAAAGAGAAGAGTTACCAAACCCAAAAGAAAGAGTGCGGCTTTAAAAAAGAAAAAGGTTTGTTATTTCTTCTGTGTTTTTCTTTGAAGTAACAACCTAGAAACTTCGTCAATGAAGTTGAGCTTTTTGCCTACACTCCACTAAGATTTTATATACAAGGGTGCCTCTTGCCAGTTATCTTGTATAGTAACGCTCTTGGCTTGCATGCCAAATGTCTCTTTAGAGGAGTCCTGAAAGGCAAATAACGTTAATCGCAACGTAGGCCACGACTCTTCAACAAAAAATTTGTTTTTCTATTAGTGGAAAAATTTGGTTTTAGTGATTTTCAGAAAGAGTTCCAAAAAAATTTTATTGATTTTTGATAGGAAGTTATAGAAATATCCTTATTTAAGGGTAGAGTGAACATAAATTATTTCTTATATAAGTAGATCAACCAAAAAAATATTATACAAAAATCAAACACATGTTACATATAAAAGTTTTTAAAAATGTAACCGATTTTCATAAAAGTTTTAGAGTAGATAGATTAGACCCTTCTAATTTTAATTATAATAATTTGAACTCCTGTATTATTTAAAAAAAACATACTTGCATATATTATTAATTCTTCCTAGATTGATCAAAATTTGTCTAGGTTATACAATATAAATATCATATGATTATCACCTGATTTCAATTAAATGTTATTGTAAAAAATTAGTAACGTGATTACTAGTAAAAATGATCAACGTTTACCCTACTCTTAAAGTTCAAAAAAAATTTAGACAATTATCAAATTATCGCAGTTTTTGAAATAGTTGACACTAAAATATTTTATATACTCACTATATACTGAGATAAAATCATCTAACCCTAAAAAAATTTTTTGTATACTTTAAATATATTAGTTGTATTTAAAGTATACAAAAAAATTTTTTAGGGTTAGATAATACTATATCAGTATATAGTAAGTATACAAAATATTTTAGTGTCAACCATTTCGAAAACTGCAATAAAACAAAAACTGCAGCTAAGTTCTTTACAAATTTGAGCTATGATATCTCGATAACTACCTATCCAAAAGCAATGAATTTTTTTTTATTTTAACTTTATTTATTTATAGAATCAAAATAAAAAAAAATTTAATTGACTTTAGATAGGTAGTTATTGATATATCTTTGTTTAAATTTCAAAAAAAATTCAAACAATTAACCATAGTAATAGCTGCCTCAAAATTGGACCAGCAGATTCTCGATTTTGATTGGCTAACAGCTGAGGATCTTCAAAATTTTGCCTACATTACAAAATTGTTTACTAAATTCCGGCCAGAATTAACTTTTTAATTTTTTCATTACAAAATAGAAATTCTTAAAAAATAAGCCCACATTATGGTAAATTGGCCCAGAAACAATTTTCACTTAATAGGCAGCAGCGATTTTATTAGTAAAATTATGAGTGATTTTCAAAATCAAGAATCTGCCAGTTCAATTTTGTTGAGTTAATATTAAATTAAAGCTGCGCCAAACTTTGAGCAAAGATATCTTGACAATCACCAAGTCAAATTCGATGAACTTTTTTTATTCGAATTCTACAAACTTATAGAATTCAAATAAAAAAGTTTATCGGATTTGGCTTGATGGTTGTCAAGATATTTTTGCTTAAAGTTTGAAAAAAATTAGTTTACAGAGGTATAAATAACAATTAGAGGTATAAATGCCTGCTACCAATAAAAATTTTTTAATAATACAGTATATATAATTTTTAAAACTATAGATTTAAAAATAATTAAGATAATTATAATACAAAAAATCAAAATAAAAAATAGATTACTTTAAATTTAATTTAATGTTAATTTGGTTTTATTTTTTTAAATTATATAATTTTATATATACTTTTGAATATAACTAATTATGATAATTAAAAAATTTCTTTAAAAAAATATAATAAAAATCTGGGTTGCCAAATATTTTATAATATAAAAAATCACTTTATATAGTTTTATTAGAATTTTAAAAATAATTTATAAAATAAAAATAGAACAAATTTTATATCTTCATTTTGCTTTTTTTTTATATATTTTCTATTTTTAAAAATTTAGTTTTTACTTGCCAGTTTGATTTTTATTATAAATTGCTCATCTTATGATTTATTGTATATATTTGAAAATATTAATTGATAATTTACTCACATAGCCAGTATTTTACATTTTACAATTTTGCATTTCAAACTTTAAATTTTTATGATTTTTTTAAAAACTCTACAAAAAACTAATAAATTCCAATTAGAGAACAACCACAAATAAAACCTTTTACACACATATGGCAGTATAACTTTAGATACACGATAACTTAACACATACCAGTAAAATGAACTTACTATATAAATAATCACTTGTTCTATGCTTTGGGTAAAAAAAAATTTCACAATCATTCAAATTTCATCATTGGTAATTTCATATTTTTTTTTTTTAGTGATCATGCTTCATGCCCATACTTTATTGATCATTAATTAAATCTGAAGAAAAAAGAATACATCTAAAGATACGGGTATGTAACTTACCCAGTTATTTATATAGAATACCTAAATATTCATGCACCTGTGTGCGACCTGCCAAAGATGATTTTAATCTTCCCCGGTTTGGTTCAACCTATATCAAGCCGACCCGTCCCGGTTCACCGACCTGGTTCATCAGCCCGTCATGACCGTCTTCTTTCCTAACCTTCTTTTCCTAGCCTCCTAGATAGAAGAATTCTACCAAAGAACAATGGGAAATTTATGAAATAAAAGGAATAGTAAAAGGGGAAAATCTAAACTAAACGAAAACAAAAAACAAACAAAAAAGAAAAAGAGAGAAAAGGAGAAAAAGGCCGAAAAAAAGGACGCCTATGACAGCACTATTTTTGTCTGTGCAAGGCTATATAAATTATATAATGTTGTATAGAATAAAATCTAATCTAACACTATATGTAATAAAAGAAGTGGAAAAGAAAATAAA
>CAJVPY010000476.1:0-26649 GCA_910591965.1 Dentiscutata erythropus | reverse complement strand
AGATAATTGCCAAGATATTTAAGCCTAAAGTCAAGAAAACTTTTACTTAGAAAAAATTTGTCACTTTTCTATTGACTTCCCCCCATATATATTTACTATATTTTAAATAGAATGGCCATTTTATATTGCTAATTTGGGATATCATCAATCAAAATCATTACACAAAATGATAAAAAATTAGAAGGCAACATATTATTTGTAACAACCTATATAGTATAGCTAATAAAAATAAATAAATTACAATTAGATATCTCTTAATTTTTTATCACTTTTTGTGACAATTTTTTAGAAAATTACTAAGTTATGTTTTGATAACCAATATTACCAACCTATATAGTATAGCTGATAAAAATAAATAAATTACAATTAGACATCTTTTAATTTTTTATCACTTTTTGTGACAATTTTTTAGAAAATCACTAAGCTATGTTTTGATAACCAATATTACCAATATATTTTTTATATTGATTATTATAGATTTTGATTTCTAGATTTAACATTACTTGTTATACTGTATATATTAAATATATAAATATATGTATCAATGCACAATCTATATTTACTAAAAAGATCTGCAAATAAAAATCAATTTTCAGAACATACATGTATCAAAGACTGTGATTATTTAAAAAATTACAATTTATCCCTGAATATACCAAATAATACTGTAACCATAAAGCTAACATTTGATCATGAGTTAAGGAAGGGAATCATTATATCTATAATCTTATTTTGATTATTATAATAAATTTTGTCAATTTACGGTTGTATCATCTCCATCCAAATTAAACAATTATTTGATATATATGTAATTATCTCCTTCATAAGTAATCTTCTACATCTAAATCCTCTACATCTAAATCCATTACCACCAATCTTGTAGCCTCAACTGCTTTAAGATTCGCACATTTAGTGTAAAGATCTGCATCAATCGGAAATGTGTATCCACACGCTAGACTTTGAAACGCAATTACACGTTTGATAATTGCAGCTGTAGTTCGATGTTTTTGAAAATTAACAAGTGGTTGTTGAGAAAGGTGGGTTGAGGTATAGAACAATGATGGGGGTTGTGAAGCCGGTTCAATAAATGATGGTAAGGCTGCATTAAAAACTAAATCAGATAAATATAGAGCTAGAGGAAAAAAAATGTAAGAAAATTACAACTAGTTAAAAGAAATTTCTCGATAAATTGGTTTAATCAATGTAATCAATGTACCTAAAAAGGGAATGCATCCGGTATTTGCTTTTTTTACGTCAGAACTACGCCTTCGTCGCTGTTTAGTTGTGTCTTTTATCACCGAGGAATCTTCTACGATTTGGCGCATAGCATCTCTCACTATCTTCCAATTATCAAAAGGCGATATATAATCATTTAATTCTTTAAGGATACGTCTTTCTGCCACGCGAACACGAAGCCAAGTTCGACGAAGACGTTCAACTGGCGGAGATTGTAATCCAAGGAGAATTTGATTTAATGTTGCAAAGTTTGAAAGTTGTAGGCATTTCTTTTCAAAAATAAGAATTATAGTACATTGTTGATAGCTATGAATAAAAAATTGCGAAAATTTTCAATTAATAATGTTAGTAATGATATACAACCTGCGCGATGCGTATAAACTTTTCAATCACTCTCACTCGATCTTCCAAAGAGTGTGTGAGTATAATTTCAGTGGCGACCCAATCAATTGTCTAAAAATGGTTTGCATGTTAATGAATTGTTTGTAACTAGGTTGGCTTGCTCTATAAGAGCAGCAATAAAAATATGTGCTGTACCTGATTAAATCTTTCAATAACCTTGTCCACTCCTCCATCTTTTATTGGCTTTACATAAACCTTTTCTTCATCTGTTTCAGATTCAACTTCTTTACGCTTTCCTTTGTCATTTTTTGTCTCTTTTCTAATATCTTGAGTATTGGAATCTTTCTCAATGTCACTATTATTATTGCTTTTGTTTTTATCACCATTAGCCCAACTAACTTGAACCAATTCTTCCCACCGGACTTTCATAAGAAGATCTCTTTCAATTAAGCTAAATTGTTTTGCAATAGCTTCTGATCTGTACGACAGTATAAAAGATTTGTATGGATGCTGTCGGGAACTTGGAGCTGTTGATGAAAAAGATGATGCTGTCCAAGTTGGAATATTGGTAAGTGAATGTAACGAAAACTATTTTCATCAGATTTTTATTTTAAAACGTTCTTACTTGGTCCTTGACTAATACTTGGTTCGGTGGTTGCAGCGTGATGCGTGTGAATCGTCGTATGTTTTGACCTTTTAGGACGTGAAACACTACCACCTCTACTAATATTGATGTCTTTCTCAAAAGTTATTGCTTCTGCTGAGTTTTTAGAAGATGGCCTAGAAGCGGTGTGTCTGTTTCGCTGATGGCCTCCAATTTCTTGTGATCCGTCCTTGGTGGGCCCTTTACGCTTTGACAATGGTGCTGTCTTTGATGTTGATTGTGAAAGAGACATCAAGGAATCAGGTGCAGAGTCTGTTGCAGCGCCACTACCTTCAACTCCGTAAGAAGAAGTTCCCCAAGAGACGCGCTTGCCGGATTTTTCATCTAAATCTTTGAGGTTGGTAACTGAACGTAAATCGCGTACTTCAGGAAGTCGACGAAGTCGATGATGAAGAGCACGAATATTATGGTGATCACCTGGTTCTTCTTCATAAAACTCATCCTCATATTCTTGTTCGAAAGATTGCTGGGGAGAAATGTTTGGATCAGTATCGCCACCCTCTTCGACTTCCGAAACGCTTTCAAGATAGCTTTGTTTTCGAACTGGTTGTAGATCATCATCCTTTTGTGATCCGCTTGATTGTGATACAAGATAAGTGTCAGTCTCTGATGATTGGGGGGGTAGATCAATATCGTCCTCAACTTCCATCACTGGAACTAAATGCCACATTTTTGCCCTCCTACGCGTAGCTCGGGCTGTCTGACGATTGTTACGTGACTCTTCATAATCTTGTTGAAGTATATCATCATCATCGCTTTGTTTATCTTGAGAAAAGGTGGAAATTGTAGGATGCGAATCAATTGGTGATGATGTTAAGCTTTCAAAATTAGTGTCATCTTGTGTACTTTGCTGTTCATACCACTGTTCTGTTATTTCAAATTCTTCAGGATGAGATGTGTCATAATATTCATCTTCGACAGACTCATCCACGTAAGAAAATCCATCAACATGAATGTTATATTCATCTCCATTAAAAATTTTTGGATTAACGTCATCTCCAAACGATAGATCGGAGTCAATCTCCTCGGTACTAGCAGAACTCGATGATGTTGCACATAGCATGCTAAGCCTACCGAATCGCATTGTCCGAAAATCACCTTGTATGCCACCACACTTGGTCAATGTTCCTGACTGAGTAGATCCTTTATTTTTCTCACCAATAAATAATCCTTTAGCAAATTTCCCTACCGTGATTGACATCTTCCGAGGCCATGAGGAACGGGCAGAAGGTCGACGAACAACCTGTTCTTGACCTGGAAGTTGATTTCCTGTTTTTGAAGAAGCTGAACCAATGAATGCAGGTGATGAATTTCTTCTTGCAATTCCACCTGCATGATCAATTTCAAAAAGATCAAACTCATCACTATCATCGTCGTCATCATCTTCTACGATTCCGCATATTGCTTCAGAAAAAGACATGCTTCTCTTCTTACGAGAACTAGGTAGCGAAGTATCCACAATTTTTTCTTGCAAAGCAGACTTTTTAGGTCTTTTCAAAGGAAAATTTGTTTTTAACAATCCGCTTTTAAAAAATGAAGGCGATGCAGATGAAACATCGAGTGTATGCCTTCTGCGTCGTGGTGGAAGTGGTGGAGGTTCCTTAATAACTAAAGGATTTTCATTCTCATTTATTGTATCGCCTAAATGATTAAATATATCTAATTTCCTTTGTGACATGTCCCCCATTGAATTACTTCTTTTCTTACTATTATCTGTTTTTCTTTTTGAATGTTTTAATTGATCTATTGGAATTGCTAAAGGTTCTGGCATAGATGTTCGCTGAACTTTTTTTCTGCTCACGCCAGCACCATCATCTTCATCTTCATGAACGTTACTTTCCATATATAAGTCATCACCTAATTCGCTGGAATATTTTGGCCGCTTTGGGCCATATAACTCATCAGTTTGATCCTCATCGCTAGTATGTGAATTACTACTACTAGAGTATATAATGTTCTGATGAGTTTCTTTACGAGTTACACCACTAATATTAGGTGTATAAGAATCAATTGCCTCAGATTCTGAATCGGTTGTTCCTGGAGTAATTGTTGAATCCAGAGATGACGACGACGATTGATGTCGCAATAAATTGGATTGTTTTTGAGTTATAGTGTAATAATTACTACTGTCATACGAGACAGCAATATTAATTGAGTCTTCTATTAATGATGTACTTACACCACTACCACCCCCACCCCCACTGTCGACTACTACTTTGTCTCCGATAAGATCTTGACCCAGTTGCTCCTGATTTATAGTCTTATGAAATATTTCATTGTTCCTTCCACTCAATTTTTTCATACCAATGCTGTACATATCACCCCTTTTTTTCGCAAAGTCCATGGCACTCTTCCGGTAATACATTCTCTTTAACCTCCTTATAACCCTCTTTAATCCCTGTACTATCCTTTGATCACGTGGAGAACTTTTCACTAACGGATGTGAAGGAAGGCTATTTAGATATTTTGTCAGTGTTGTTCGTAAAGCGCGACATGGAATAAAATCATAAGCAAAATAATTTAAAAGCCAGTGACGTATAGCTACAAAAGTCCTGTATCGAGCAAGAAATAATCCATGTTTAGCTAATTAGGTCAGGAACCTTCAATTATTATATCTTCTTTGTACAAATATCGTACCTGACTCTTACAATCCTTCTCTCTTCATCGTCACCACCAAGTGCCCAATCGAATCTTAAGATCAATAATTTGCATAACTTTATTGGAGTAAGAAATTTTCGGTATGTTAGGAAAAAATCTGTCAAAAAAGTGTAATCTGTTTAAGGTAATAGTATTTATAGAGATGAGTATGTCAGTATTTTTTTTAAATAACGATTGAAGTGTATAATATACCAATTCCACTTGTTAATTTCTCGATCAATTTTTCAATTGTGGCCATTATGATCTTTCCTGATGATGATGATACAATTGAACTATCGTTTTTTGAGTCTTTCCGCTGAGTGCGTTGTTGACGTTGGATGGTCTTTCCAGCCTTTCCTAAAGTCTCATGAAAACTCCATCGTTTTGAGGTAGTAAGCATGAGGGACTTTCTTACGGAAAAGGTCGGGTTTATCATGAGGTGTACAGCCAATCAGAAACCATCTATTCATATACACAACTTTTGATAATCGTTAGGAAATCAGCCAATCAGCAGGCGAAGTTCGTATATAATGTTTTCGAATGTGATCTTCAAAATTTGTATTTGTCTTACATTGATTGGTTGCTTTATCGTTATTTAGTAATAATAGTCACAATACTGTATTACGCGAAGCCCCTGCATTTTTTTCTTTATTGTGACCAGGGACCCGCAAAAATTTGGGTAAAAATTCAAATATTGAATTAAAAATTATCATCTAATAATCAAATAATGATTATTGTATAACAAAATACTATATTTTAAATTTTATTATTATTTTTCAAAACTTTTTCTGATGATTACTTTTACCAAAAATTTCCAAAAAACTTTTTACTAGAAAAAAATACAAATGGCTATATTAGTTTATAACTATAAGAAGAGAGACCTTAGGACAGCAACTATCATTTAAAGATAGTTTTCATATGCTATTTGCTAATTTTTTTAAAGTTTATCACTTATTGTTTTTACAAGTATAGCACTTGTTGTTTAGAGATTAGTAACTTAGTGGTGCTATAAAAAATCAGCAGTCACATGAAGATCATCATACATAAAAGAATTTTATTGGCCGAATTTTGTTAATAAAATAATGAATAATAATAAACTTTAAATAATAGTATCCTGACAATCACTAAGTTAATTTTAATGAAAGTTTTTTTATTTGAATTCTACGAATCTGTAGAATTCAAATAAAAAAAATTCAATGAATTTGGCTTGGTGGGTGTTGAGATACCTTCACTTAAAGTTTAAAAAAAATCCAAACTGTCTTATCAAAATAAAAGCTGTATCAAATTGTTATTAAACTTTGAGCGAAGATATCTCGACACCTACCAAGCCAAATACGATGAATTTTTTTTATTTGAATTCTACAAATCTGAAGAATCCAAAATATATATATATATATTTATTGGATTTGGGGTGGTCGGTGTCGAGATAACTCTACTCAAATTTTAAAAAACTTCAAAATATCTATTAAAAGAAGAGCTGTGCCAAACTTTTGTTTAAACTTTGTGCAAAGATATCTCGACATCTATCAAGCAAAATTCAACAAACTTTTATTTATTTAAATTCTACAAATACATGAAATTTAAATTAAAAAAAGTTTGTTGAATTTGGCTTGGTGAATGTCGAGATATCTTCACACAAAGTTTAAACAAACCTTTGGTACAGCTCTTCTTTTTAATAGACATTTTGAATTTTTTAAAACTTTAAGCGAAGATATCTCGATATCCACCAATCCAAATTCAATGAACGTTTTTTTATTTGAATTCTACGAATCTGTAAAATTCAAATAAAAAAAATTCATTGAGTTTGGCTTGGTGGGTGTTGAGATATTTTCACCCAAAGTTTTAAAAATCCAAAATGTCTATCAAAATAAAAGCTGCACCAAATTGTTATTAAACTTTGAGCAAAGATATCTCAACACCCACCAAGCCAAATCCGATGAACTTTTTTTATTTGAATTCTACAGATTCGTAGAATTCAAATAAAAAAATGTTAATTGAATTTGGATTGGTGGGTGCCGAGAAAGCTCTACTCAAAGATTTAAAAAATTCAAAACATCTATTAAAAAGAAAAGCTGCAACAAACTTTTTTTTAAACTTTGTGCAAAGATATCTCGACATCCACAAAGCCAAATTCAACAAACTTTTTTTTATTTAAATTCTAAAAATACATAGAATTTAAATAAAAAAAGGTTTGTTGAATTTGGCTTGGTGGGTGTCAAGTTATCATTGTATAAAGTTTAAAAAAAAGTTTGGCGCAGCTCTTCTTTTGTTAGATGTTTTGAATTTTTTAAAATTTGAGTAGAGTTATCTCGACACCCACCAACCCAAATTCAATGAACATTTTTTTATTTGAATTCTTCAGATTTGTGGAATGCAAATAAAAAAAAGTCCATCATATTTGGCTTGGTGGGTGTCGAGATATCTTCGCTCAAAGTTTAATAACAATTTGGTATAGCTTTTATTTTGATAAGACAGTTTGGATTTTTTAAAACTTTGAGTGAAGGTATCTCAACATCCACCAAGCCAAATTCATTGAATTTTTTTTTATTTGAATTCTACAGATTCGTAGAATTCAAATAAAATAACTTTTATTAAAATTAACTTAGTGATTGTCAGGATACTATACTTAAAGTTTATTATTATTCATTATTTTATTAATAAAATTTGGCCAATAAAATTCTTTTATGCATGATGATCTTCATGTGACTGCTAATTTTTTATAGCACCACTAAGTCACTATTTAGAGATACAGTAGTTCTTATATGCTATTTGCCAACAAGTTTAGAGTTTATTACTCATTAAAAAAACTCAATATTGTGTATGTTTTAAGTGTGGACTATGATTGATTTTAGTAAAAGAAATTTACACTCTTTTATTTTAGATACAAGTGGTTTTTTTCTCTATTTCACCTCTCTGCTGCTCTCATAAAAATTTTAACAAAAAGTGGACATTCCAGCTTACCCCCTTCAAAAGATCGGCATTGTTTACACTTTTCATTTCAAACAGATAAAGTAGAATGTAAATACAAGATTGTTTTAGCAAAGCAAGATGGAAATTCATTTTAATTGGCTGTAATTAGAATGATCAACAATAATTAACATTTTATTTTGATTGGTTAATTTAGTCCCATGACCTGCTGCAGAAATAATACCAATACACATAATAAAAATTAATCTTTAAAATTAAATGTTGATATCAATATATATATATATATATTTTTTTTAATTTTTTGACAGTTTTGTCAGTGCTCAAATACAAATTATATTACTACTAGACTTTAAAGATTTCTAATAATATCTAATTAACAATTATAAGCCTGGCATCACCCAGCTACATCATGTACACCCAGATGCAACTTGTCGCACCAACCCACAAGTGGGTTAGAAGACCTTGTTAGCTCTATCAAGAACTAAACCAAAAGGAAGTTGAACCATTCTTAACCTATTCATCAACACCCATCTCAAATAACCTTACAACTTCTGTATCTTTCTCAATACCTACTACTTTACCTACTCTACTCGATTCACTAATATTTCTGCTTTCCCTTACTTTTGACATTGTGTTCTTACTGGTACCTTTGACACGTGGTTTCTTTTAGTTGCTTCTCTTCATTGATGTATTAATGCCGTCCTCTTTCTCCCATTCTGCAACTGCTTTACATCTAATTCGCCAGATCTCATCAAGAAAGCTACTTTTTACAATCACCATATAACTATCTAGTACCAGGTTTATATTCTTCCTTGATATCTCTAAATTTAACAGATCCACCACAATATCATCCAAAATAAGCCTTCTGATATAATCTTTTCTCTGCTTGGTTCGCTTTTTAAATATACTACCGCCAATTGCCAACTCAAACATTTCAATAAATATTGACCTCTTATATGCACAATCCAACTTCTTCCATACAAGCAAGCATGTGACCTTCTCTATGATACTCCAGTAATTATCATACCCCATACACACTACTAAGTGATCAAAGATTTCTTTCGCACACCTACAACTTACATACATATCATCTAAATAAACCTCTGGCTTTCTTCTTTTTTAACAATGATAAAACTGTCAAATTGTTATTTATACACTTAATTCGGAAGGCTATATTTTTGCTCGCAACTCGTGTCTTGCACTTGATCTCTGTTGCCTTTTTATTCTAGCACCACAAGGCTTCCAGCTATGGTTTGTGTCCATTTCACTTTCATACTGCTTGATAGTATTCGAGCTACACCATTCCACACTGGTTTTAAAGCTCATTAGTGTCTTGACTAGTTTTTTTGTTGTTATCTCAACCAGTATTTCATTAAGGTAGGCCATAAATCTTATGCGATGATTTTTCTTCATGGCCAGTAACGAGCACCGAGTTAACCAAGCCCCTTCTTTTGCCAGTTGGTCAGCTCTTTTATTCCATTTCACCTTACTGTGTGCCTTCACTTTAATCAACTGAAGAACCAAAGACTTTAATCTACATATATCTTTAATCTTAACTGCTAAACTCGCATTCTGCTTCTTACTTAACAGTCTTATATCAGTAAGCATCATTAGATCTTCTAAGCTTGCAATTGCTACAGCACTATCTAGTTTAACTATAACTTCACTTCTGCATCTAGCTGTCAACACTATCATTAACACAGTACTAACTCTGTCTTTGTTGATAATAGCTATTTACCAAATCTAATCCTTCCCTTCACAAGGACCATCTCCTCCAAATTATCGACCTGTACTCAACCTGCACCCATCCTACATCCTTCACTACTTTTGATCAAGGACCCATCAGTTTAATACACACTACTATCTACATTTCTACTATAATTACTCTCCAATTGCTGTATTAACAGCAACTCTAGCTCCTGGTCAAAACCCTGCTCTATAACTAAACTCTTTTCATATGAGTTTATTACTACTATACTATTTATCTTACACTCGCTTTTTGCTTTAGCTAGCATATTATTATCTAATCTAAATCTCTTAATCTCTCTTAATAGAACTGGTACTCTCTTTATACCAACCGTACTAATCTTAGGAATTGCTCCTAGTACCCTTCTTTTCTTAACCCATTGTTGGCATACATTAATCTCATCTGTTTGACTCAATTTACACTTCTTACACCTATTTTCACTATTAGTTGATAACTCAGAAAACCAATAATCGATTAAAACCTGCACTTTTTTTTTTTTTTCTAACTCGATCTACTATTGAATCTGCATTTTCATTGTTGATGATTACCTACTCATGACGTCTCCGATCCTCAGATAACCTCTTTGCCTTTATTTGCATATATATCCAATTCTCTTCTGAAACCTTAAAGTTATCTACTACCTCTCTACTTTCTATATATCTGATCAACTTCCTCTCAATCACACTAAACCATTTTGCTTTTTCGGCCTTTCAGAGACTTCATTCTCAATACATGTAGTTGGTTCCATGTTATCATCTTCGTACCAGTTCTATCAATCAACTAATTTACATAGAACACATTGAAACTCCTAATACTACTACAATAGGCACTATACATCTCTTCCTCAATCACTTCTGCTATTGTAGAACCTGTACTACAAATTTGCCACTTCTCTGTATTAGTATGAAATGACACACCTAATTCATTTGCTTTGACTAAAATTGATCCTGCCAAATTATTTTTTCAGACCTTTCTGAGATACTGATTTTGTAGTTTCGACCAATTTTCTTTTACTAACCCAGCCAATGCGTAACCTTCATTCAACCTTATTTGTATCATCTTCCCTACTCGATCCAACCTATTAAGTCTATTTTGCAAGCATACTAGTTGTTGGTCTAGTTCTTGGTGTGTCACTATATAATTGTCTGCTGTTGCCGGCAACACTATTTTGTTCTTAAATATTCTTATTACCGGTTGGCATATTCTATTTATGCTTGCTTAGTTAATTTTGTTGTCTATAACATATAGACTAATTTCAGCACTATACATATGTTATTCACATAAATTAGTTGACTAATAGACAGACTCTTGTATCTTAATATCTTTACAAAATACCCTACAATACCCTTTGCCTTTTTAGCTAATATAGTTTTACGTGGATCTGTGCTTATCCAAATGCCAAGTAACTATGTTAACGTTCTTTTCTCCTTAGCCTGTAGCTCATACCCATCAACCTCAATCCACCTCTTACTTTTCTTCAAATTCATATTTACTACTATTAGCTTAAACTTTGCATTATTTATTCATATATCATTAAACTTGAAGAATCTTTGTACTATTTTTATTATCTGCTCCACTTGGACTTTATTTTTTGCAATCCAAGTTGTATTGTCCGCGAAAGCTACTACTGCTTGTCTTATTGTATCAGTCTTTGTACTATTCATCTGCAAATCTACTATTTGCCTTGAGCTTACTTTATACCTGAGCTTTTCATTATCTTGAATCTTTCTTAACAACAGATCATAGAATATTTGCATACTAAGGGTGAAATTGTCTCACCTTGCTCAATATTATCACTTGTCTCGAACTTATCTATTAGACCAAACTCAGTGATTATCTTGACTCTTCTTCTCTTAAACAGCTTGATAATAAATTTAACAATTTTAGATAGTAGCTTAACTTTACATAATGCAGCATGAAGTGTTTTTAATAACACCAAATCATATGCCTTCTTCATATCTTGAAGCATTAACCACAATTTCTTCTTACTCTCGTGAGCATCCTCAACTATCATGTCGACTAAGCTAATTGCCTCTTCTGTTGAACAACCTGGCAATCCTGTATAATTGGGACCACCTAATATTTTATTCTCAACAAAAACCTTAGCCATTCTTTTTGTTAATACACAAGTAATACACTTTCTAAATATCTCTAACAAGGCAATTGGTCTAATATTATACAATTGAAACCCCCAATTTTCATCTTTCAGAATTGGATAAATCTGAACTAGCTTTCATTTATCTATAATTTTACTCTTTGCTAAACACAGACTCGCAAATCTACTAAAAATCTTTTGAACCTCAATACTAGCATTCTTAATTAAGATATATCCGATACTAGTAGCTCCAGATGCAGTCTTATTCTTTGTTTTTCCTATTGCTACTAACTACTCATCGAGTGTGATTTCACTTTCGACCATTTCTCTTTTACGTTTGCAAACGGTATGTAGAATTCTTCAAGTACTTTCTTGTCCTCCTCCACCTCTTTTTCTTTAAACTGCTTTTGGAAATGCACTGACGTCTTCAAAAGTACTTCGTTTGCTTCGTTATATATCATCAACTTTTTATTTTCTTTCTCAAATACTCAATCTATTCTAATCTTTCTGAATAGCTTGTCCAAAATATTTGCTAACATTATCCCCACTTCACCATCGATTCTTTCATATCTATATATTATTGCTGTCTTAATTTTCTTACGTGTAGCCTTGTCCATTTCTACCTTTTCTTGTATCCGCATTGCCTTCCAACACATTTTTGTATAACCTATCCACTTCAGTAATTCTTTTTTGTTTACACTACAAAGCTAGCATGGGTACATCTGTTTGGTATACACTATTAATGTAATCGATCTTACTATTCACTTTTGCAATATCAATTAATTGTTCCTCATATATTGTAGCTTTTTTAACTTGCTAAATTAGTTTACTTAATTTGACTGTAGTCTTGTGCAAATTAGTTGGCTTACTCTTTCTTATTCTATTCTTCGAACTATGAGGTACTTTCTTTTTTGGAATATTTTTATCTGCCACCCTTCTAATTGCACCTGCCAAAATATCCCAAATTAAATCAAGTTTGTCAGGTGTAGTCATCGCCTAACATTTTATAAGCGCTCTATTATCAGCTATAAACTTTTTGAGGTTTTCTTGATACTGTTTCCAATCATCGTTTGTTACTTTATTATACAAATAGATATTTCTTAAGATCTCTTTCTTTCTTTTGGTTGCTGTACTATAAGTATGAACTAAATATCTCATTGTAATACTAGCTGTTATTATTGTATAATCACTTGCTATTATTATATCTGCCTCTTTAATGTTGGCCACTAATAACTCGTATCTTAGATCTTCAGACACCCATATCTGATCAATTCTTGTCGCAACACCTTGGCCAAACTATAAATACTTTATAAGATCTGAATTGGCTATTCTAAAAGTATCAACAAAGCCTTGATTTCTAAACTATTTATGCAACAGGAGGGACTTAAATGTTGAACTGCTACAACTACTGTATTTGTCTAATTCTTGGTTTACGATGTAATTGAAATCACCTATTATTACAAATTGCATATTATTCATTCTTTGAATAAAGCTTGTTATAATCTTCTGCTGGACCCTATTAGGGAGGTGTCAAATATCAGGTAATTTTTTAGGGAGGGGTCAAAAATTTTGGAAATTATATATAAAGACCTGACAATTTTCATATATAAAGGTGGGGGTAGGCCACTGATAAAAAAAAATTAGGTGATAAATGATACCGCCTTAATTAATATCTTATTGCTCGGTGGCAAGTATACTACTATAACTACTACTATTGTTTGTTTAAAATAAAACTGTGCCTTAATCATATACTCCTCAATTTAAGAATCTGCTCTAGGTATAGAAATGGGCACCATGCGCATGAATCATGCATGCATGTGTGCATGTGCATGATTTATGCAATTTTATGCTAATATGCCCATACAAGATTAATATAACTATCTCTTTTGCAGATTAAATATTTTCTTTAACTTAGAACAAAGATATCTCAGCAACTACAAAGCTAAGTTTGATAAACTCTTTTTTATTTGAATTTTAGAATTTATAGAATTCAAATAAAAAAAAATTTATTAAAATTGACTTAGTAGTTGCTAAAATATTTTTGTTCAAAGTTTTGAAAAAAATTTAAAACATCTATCAAAATAAGCTATACAAAATTTTCTCTAAGCTTTGAGCAATGATATCTTAGTATCAACAAGGTTAAATTCAATGAACTTTTTTTTATTTAAATTCTATAAATACATAGAATTCAAATTAAAAAGATTCATAGAATTTGACTAAGTAGTTGCTAATATATCTTTATTCAAAGTTTTAAAAACTTTCAACCCATCTAAAGCTACACCAAAATTCTCTTTAAACTTTGAGAAAAGATATTTTGGCAACTATAAAGTCAAATTTAATAATTTTTTTATTTCAATTCTATAAATTAATAGAATTTAAATAAAAAAAGTTTATTAAATTTGGCATTATAGTTTCCAGGATATCTTCTCTCAAATGTTAAAAAGAATTTTGATACAGCTTTTGTTTTGATATGTTTTGAAATTTTTTAAAATTGAGTAAAGATATTTTAGCAACTACTTAGTCAAATTTGATGATTTTTTTATTTAAATTCTATGAATTTATAGAATTTAAATAAAAAAAAGTTCATTAAAGACCTTGTGGTTGCTGATATATCATTACTCAAAGTTTAGAGAAAATTCTATATAGCTTATTTAGATATTTTGATTTTTTTTAAACCTTAATCAAAGATATCTTAGCAACTACTGAATCAATTTTAATAAATCTTTTTGTATTAAATTCTATGAATTCATAAAATTAAAATAAAAAAAGTTTATCAAATTTGGCTTTGTAGTTGCTAAAATATTTTTGTTTAAACTTGAAAAAAATTTTGTAAAGCCTATTTTGTAAATGATTTAAAATTTTTTTTAAAACTTTAAGCAAAAATATTTCAGCAACTACTAAACTAAACTTGATGAACATTTTTTTATTTGAATTCTATGAATATATAGAATTTAAATAAAAAAAAGTTTATTAAATTTGGTTTTGTATTTGTTAAGATAACTTTATTTAAAATTTAAAAAAAATTAATTTGTAAGTATAGTATATACTGTATATAATATGCATGCAGCATACCATGTGCATGCATATTATAGAAAACACTATTTTGCCCATCTCTAACTATGACACAGATAAATACTAGTAATAGTTTTAGAAATCCTTCAATCGCTTATTACTATGCAAATATTGCTGGTAATAATGCAGTAACAATAGGTGTTTCAATGATTCTAGCTGAAGCTTTTACTGAAGACCAGTTAATGCAATTAATACAGGTAATGCCAATCCTATAGTATTTGGCGATATTCAAATTGGTCAAGCATTATATTAGCTCAAAAATGAATATTCTACAATAATAAGTGAAAAGTGCAATTTAGTATATAGATTATTGGCTCAAAAAAATGAACCTATAGGAGAATTTTACTCAAAACTTTTAAAATATGGGAAAATGCTTAATCTCGATGAGCAACAAATTAAGGGTTAATTTCTACGAGATTTGTCTCTAGACTTGGAGGATGATGCAGAATGCATTGGTACTGAGTAATCATTAGCTAACCTTTTTGAAATTTTGGAGCAAATTGAAATGCGAAGAGCAGAGAAAAAATTAGGATTGGTTAGTAAACTACCCCAGTCTAGTTATAAATTGGCATCTAAATTAATAACACCTACACAATCTCAATCTGTTTCTTCACAATTAGTTTTTTAACAAATATAGCCATCACAACTATTGCAGACACCTTAGCCTTATTATAGACTACAACTCCCCGGCACATATCAAAAAATACAAGATATATTAATAGATTGATTTGTACAATAGATTACTGGGGAGATTTCAGAATTTGTTCCTATCCTCAAGCCCAATTTGCCTCCAAAACCAGTAATAAAAAAGTTGAAGTTGACTCCGATGAAGAACTTGCCAATTTCACACAAAAGCAATTAAAATTACATGTAGCCAAAGCTATTAAAAAAGTGATGAAGTTGTATTATAGGTATTCTATTTGTAATAAAACTGAACATAATTCTCGCAATTGTCCTAAAAATAAGAAAAAGAGCAAGCTTATAAATAAATCCAAAAAGAAAGGTAAGATCAATATTGCTATTGTAGATTCAAGTTTTAAATCAGATTTAGATTCTAACACTTCTAATAATAAATCCAATTCTGGCTTTTAATCTGGATCTGATTCTGGAGAATTTTCAGCTGAATCTGAATCTGAATCTGAAAGTGACATTAAGGTTCATATTATTAAAGTAAAAAAAGAGTAAAGCGTAAAAACAACTCTACAAAATCATCATCTAAAAAGAAATCAAAGCAACCCAAAATCAAAAAAGAGGAATGAGATAGAAACCTATTTAAGCCCTGCAAGAAGAACCAAAAAGAGACCTCACCTCCACTTCTAGTAAGTTCTAAAATAAATCAACTATTCTTGAACAGAATATTTGGCAAATTTTGTTAGATATGCTTGAAAAGGTTTTACTTCTACACTAGTTGGAAAAACTTAAATCTGAAAATAAAAACTTAACTATTCTAGATTTCATAAACCATCGAGAGCTGGTTTCAAAAATTCCTGAATTGGATAGAAAAGGATATTATAGATAATCTCATAGAAATTGATTTTGTTTGTAGAAAAGAGCTAGCTACAGATATTGCAACTGCAAAATATAAAATTAAACATTTAATTATTTCTGGTACAGGGCTCAATTTTTGTACAAATTTTTAGTTATAACCGAGAATATTGCTAAACATGCAAAGCTATTAATTAATACAAAAGAAAAACATGATCTTAGTGGAGTTGCTACAACCTCTACTGAATCTATTGGAACTGTATGCAATGTACCTGTGATATTTGCTCTCAGATGTGCTATATATTCTGATTTTGCAGTAGTTAGACATCCAAAGCCAATATTAATCTTACCTAATACATTACACAATAAGTATGATTATAATTTACTTGTATTGAAACATAAATTAAAACTGATATGCAATGGTAAGAAGTTTTTTATTCCAATCAATATGCATAAGGTGAAAAATAAATTAGAAGTGAACTATATGACTATAGTTCAAGATAGTAAGTCTTCAGTAATAGATAGTGATGATCTGTCATTAAAAAAAAATACTTGAGCTATAAAGAGTTAGCAAAATCGATATATGAGATACTCAAATCCAATACTGAATTAATCGAGCTTAATAAAAAACTATGGGCTTATAGAAATGAGTTAGATATTCCAAAGCAATGACCTTTCAGATCTATAAACTACTCTAGAAAAAACAAAAATAGATTAATTAAAATCTAAAACTCTTTTCATCTCACGTTTAGCTTCTTCTCTTTCTTTGCAACTTTGTACAAGCCTAGCTTGTAAGTTATCTATTTTATCTATTGCAGAGCAATGGCTCTCCGAGCCTACTTTTTTTATTGCAATATCAGTTATATCAACCTTATTTTTAGTTATACTAAAGGCCTCTGGCCTAATAATATTAACTGAATCAGATACTCAAACAGATCTAGAACTGGATCATGGTTTCTTTTTATTTGACTTTCTATCTGAAGTACTATTTTCAGACATTATTTCAGAAGAAACAACACTATGTATTAGTTGCTGTTTGCGCAAGGGTATTTCTTTAGCATGTTTTTTTCAAATTTCATATATTCTATGAGTTAAAGTACTATATTTACTAGCCATTTCTCTATATGCATTTTTAACTGTTCCTCGAGATTGAATAATTTCCTCAATAGCTTCTGGAGATAAATATGGAGTACCAGCACAATAATATTCTACAGTTATATGTTCAATCCTTTTTATAATTATAAAAAATTATCGAAAATTATTGAAAATTATTGAAAATGCTAAAATACGCCCATATTTTTTATGTTAAAAAATAATAGATAATTATAGGTAATTATATACTTAATATTCAATAATTTTCTAAAAAAATCGGTTATTGTTGAATTATATTGGAAGCATAGTTTCTTTGATAGCATTATTAGATAAGTATATTTATATTATATATATGTTCCATATTTTGTTATTTTTTAAAATATTTCTTTTATTTAATATGGCAAATGTAATAGATTTTAAGAAAGAATTATATAATGCTCTCCAAGATTCTTTCGAGATAGTTTCATACAATGCTAAATTGTAGGATAAGTATGAAAAACAAGAAAAAAATTTAATCAGTAGAGAAACAAGTAGGATTGGGATAAAAAAAAGTGAAGTAAAAAACTAGAAAGAGTTGTTAGTGAAAATCAAAACTTGCAGTTTGAAAATGCTAGCAAAGCTATTTCTTTTGCTAATTCTAAATCTGAGAATATTACAAAATCCAAGAGAATTAGATCGCTAGAGTCTATGATCAAAATATTGGAAAGTAAGTTATCCTCAGCCCAGAAAGATGTATTTTCAATTTAAAAAAATTCTTCAAATAAAGAATTTGAGGTATTGTCTCTTAAATCTAAAATAACTAATAGAATGTGAGTTAGCTTTAAATATTAGTGAATTGGAGTATTTAAAATCTAAGGATATGTCAGTATCTATAGTTGGTGGAAATAATAAAAAAAATATAACCAAGTCTAGACCCGAAATATCATTGCTTTGCAATAACAATATATCTGCAGTTAATGAATTTATCAAAAATCTCAGCCAATATTTTATATGCAGAAAAAGTATGGATCAAGTTGGAAAAATTAATGGTAATATACTAGATCACACCGATGATAAAAATATTGCAAAGCAATGGCTCAAAGAGCCTACTTCTATATCTGAATCTCCAAGAGTAAATACTGAAGATATTTTCAAAATAAGTGATGAAATCAATATTAGTAAAACTAACAAGGATAATATACTAGATATATTGATAAAATCAGATATATCTCTAATTATACCTGAGAATGTGGATCTACATCTTGTACAACCAAAAAATCGTGCCTTCTCTTTGATTGAATCAAATCTCCAGATGAGACCTAGTCTTGAGGCAGGCTTTGCCTCTTCTGATAGGTAGAATAGAAGCAATTTTTGTCATAGAAAGTAGTTTAATGTCACCTCTATTGATATATATTTTTCTTACTCTGTTGATTATTGCAGTTATATAGTTCATGATATTGAGACGCACATGGGAATTGGATAAGAAAAATGAGCAATTATGGGATATGTGGGTTAGGTGAACATCTATTTAAACTTGGATATTTTTTATATATGAAAAAATATAATTAATATTGTATAAATATCATGATATTGCGATTATATTTATATTGAGCTGACTGCCTTGTTCTATATATTTAAAAAACTCTCAAGTACTAGTTGATCTGTTTTCAATATAAGAGATAAAGTAGGTTGTTTAGTAATCATCTTATTTTTCTCATAGTCTTGGGTTGGCCAATTTTATCTGAGATTGTTACATTGCATATAATATACTAGCTTATGAAAGAAAATATCATATTTCTCAATAATTAAGATAAGTATATTTAAATGTTTTGTAAAATTAAAACATATAAATTTTTTTATCACTCCACTTATCAAGAGATTATCATTTTCAGTATATGCTTTGGCATACTCTATAAACCTTTTCCATAATCTCTCGGCAGTATTAGTTGTCTTAAAATCATCAAAATAAACTATTCTCCATGAAATATCTCATAGATATTATCTATCTTCTGATGTAATATAGATTGTCCGGTTTTGATTGTATTCTTGTAAGCGTGTTTGTAAGCATATCTATAATTAGATAGTATTTTAGAATTGATCCTATTTATCTCCTTAATATACAATTCAAGCCACTTTTTGGCCTTATTTTAAGCATAAATATCAATCTGTTTATACTTCTTATCCAAGTCAGAAATTTGCATAATCTTGTTAGTAGATAGTGGTTCATATCTTTTATCATATATTATGAATCGAGTACAAAGTGCAGTGATAGTATTTTCAAAGTAATGGAATAGATCCAATTCCTTATTTAATTCTTTTGCAACATCCACGAATTCTATTTGATTACTCTTTTTTAGTGTAAGCTTTTTACCAGATAAACCAAATAGTGAATCATTACATAACTAAATTATTCTTCTGGATCTGGAATCTTGTTTTCGTATTCTTTTTTCTTCCGTTTTATAAAATGTTGAGCACATATATTATTTTTATTAGGTTTCTATATAGCTGTCTCTATAAACTATTTGAAATCCTATTGCTTAGGATTGGATACAGCCTCTTTAAGAACCTCTTCAACAATCTGATGGAGTGAACGTACATTATTGATATCTATAGCTTCCTTTGTGATTTGATCTTCTATAGTTCTAAAAAGCTGGGATTTACCTTGCTTCACAGTATTGATCTCTTTGATGAAAAGTTCATCTGGTTTGAAGTTTACAGCTTCCTTGTATGCTATACCAAAATACTTCTTCTTACCAGTAAAACAGACAGGAAATAATACCTCTTCATATGCTATTTTTAGGTAAACTGATCTGCTTTTTAATCTAAGAATGAATTTACCTCATTATATAGTCTTTCTATTATCTTCATAGTAATTCAACCATTTTTGTCCAATACTCTAACTTTGAAATTGTACCTTTACCATTATAATAAGTGAGATCACATTTTTTATAATAATTATTGGGAGATTTAAGATACAAAGAGTTTGTATCATCATATATAATCTCAAAACCTTTCTTTTTCACATATTCTGCAACAAGCTTAATATTATACTGTCCCGCTGTAACACTACTAGCAAGCTGGTGTATATAGAAAGATAAAAGACTGTTACCAGTTTTACTATAAAATGAATTCATATACACTTTTAATGCTTTCTGCTTTGAATCTAAGTAGCTATAATCAAAACAAATCGAATTATATTCTTCTATAAGATTCTTATAAGGCATTCCAATAAAATTATTTAGAGTTTTGGTTACATCTTAACATTTCTTTTCATCTTTTATATCTTCTCAAATATCTTTAATGATGTCTATAGTTACTATCAAATTAACTTCAGAATTTATTCTACTTTTCACAAGTCCTATATGCTCTATTTTCTTTTCAAGGAGTTTTAATTGGGCCTTTATCTCATTTTGCTTATTAAGTAAATATTCTAATAGAGATGGATATAAGCCTTTTTGGTTAGATTTGTTTTTATATCATATGCTCCATGTGTGAATGGTTCCACCAAACTCAATTGTATGAAGTACTTTGTTTTCTTTCTTTAGTATATTTGTTTTGGCTAATATATATATCATCTTTTCTGGTAATAAATTATAAGTCATAATAAGACTCAGATACAAAGATGCAAGGCCTTTATCTGGAGAGTACATATAAGCTTCTGGGAATGACCCTTTTTCAGTTTTCTTTGTTATTATAGTAACTAGAATATCTCGTTTTCACGCTTCTTCATCTAAGAGATTATGTACCTTCTTACCTATAGTATAATAATGTGAATCGAATAAAGATATATAAGCAATAAATGCAACACCTCTATAGTTATTTATCATATTTTTCTTAACTATAAGTCGCTGAGAAGATTTAGCATCCACAATACAATATTCTGCAATTTTATACATATATTTGGTAGTTTCAGTCATAATAGAGATTTTGCTTTGCTCATAATATTTTCTTATATTCTTTATAGATAAATTTACTTTACTTTTGAGACCATTGATTTCTAAATAATGGTTAAGTGTATTTATCTCAGAATCCAGATGAAGTTTTTTACAACATACTATTACATTAATTGGAACGCATCTGGGAATTTTAAGGAAAGTGAATATAAACATTTTTTCAGGAGTGATTTTAATTTCTATTCCTTCTTAATTTTTTATTTTTTTATCTTCAATATTATGATTATCTTTTTTTTTTTCTAATTTTACTTCCCATGTCTTTTCCTTATAAAAAAAATCTTTATAGAAAGGTTCGCCTACCCCTCTATAGTAATTCTAATGAAGAATACTATTAATTGTAGCTTTTTTACATGGATTCGCTGACATTTTTGTTAACATCCAATCTAAGATTTTCCACTGAGTAGCTCTTTCTACTACAAATGGCCAGTCATATTTAAAGCCATTATATATAAGTTCAATATCAAGAGCCAATAATTGCCAGCATAAAACAAATACTTTTAATATATTCTTTTCATTTTTACAAATAATCATTATTCAATTTGGATCTGATGCAGTTTCGATATCAATGAGACAAATTTGTTTCAATAGTTTTAGATCATCTTTCTAGTGAACAGTCATACAAATCATAAATATATTATCTTCTTTATATCTTGCAATAGAGACATGGTCTAATTCAAGCATTGAACGTGTTTCTATATTCCAGGTAAGAACTAGTGCTTGATCATGAATAATAAGTGAGGATGGATAAACCTTATATAGTACTGTAGAATCCTCTACAGAATGATAATTATTAATAGATATATAGAAAGCATGTTCACAAAGTGGAGAATAAGCACTATAAGGCATCCTACCATTGTTATATTCATAATTGGTTAATAAAGCCCATCCAGAGAGTAGTATCCTATATTCTCGAGCAACTTTTCGGTAATATGCTCTCAAATTATTTGAGGCAGTTTCCAGTTTGTACTTATTCCCAATTTTTAAATTATAATTTAAAATTGCTTAATATCAGATATAACGATGTGAATATAAGATTTTTATTCTTTATAATATCTACTGATTGAAAATGCTTTTATATATTCTGTCCGGAGGTTGATCATATCAACAACCCCTTTTATTTTTTCCATTGGAAAGAATATTTTTTATTTCAATCTCAAATACGCCAATATTTTTATTATCGGAAATGCAAATATCAACTGTTATCACAGCTTTTTGACCATAAACAAAATAACCTTAAATATGTAAAACATAGTATGGAACATTATTTATATATTTATTATATTCTTAAATGTCAATTGGCATAAAATGTATATCTTCTTCATTGACTAAAGCCCATTTAATAGTTGCTATTGATTTGTAGTTATCTTCTTTTTTTTTAAATTGTTGACGGGTCTGGCTGTGATTACTTTTATTTATTAATATTTATAATAATATAAATACATAGAAATGTAAAGATAAAGTCCGGCACTACTCGATTCTATATTGTAGTGCAAAAACCTAGCTCAGGTCTAAGTTGCAACTTTGTCTTACCAGATCACAGATGACTGGAATTATCTAAAAAAAATTTCATAAAAAACGAAATGAACTATAACTAAAAAGGTGAAATAAACAAAAGAGGGAAAAGGAAAAGAGCGAAGTAAATAAAAAATAAAAAAACTCAAAAAAGAAAAAATGGAAAAAAATAAAAAAAAAATTTTATAGAACAAGGATAAACAGTTGAGAGAGATTGCACCTCTCTATGTAACAAGGATATACTATTATAACCTGTACAAGGCTGAAAAAATTATATAACAAATGCAACGATTGTATATCTCTAGTATAAAGCTTTGCCTTAACATTAAAAGTTCTTCTGACTTATAACTGCTTTCGGATATCTCTTTAACCAAAGGCCCCGATCTGACTTCTCTGGAGTAGCGCCGTATTTGTAAACAGATACATCATTTGGTTGCATTTTACTGAGTCTGTCCGAATTTGAAAAGTAAACAATACCGATCTTTTGGAGGGGATAAGCCAAATCTCTACTTTTTGTAAAAAATTTTGGAAGACTGACGGGAGGGTGAGAAAAAGAAAGAGAAGAGTCACCAAACCCAAAAGAAAGAGTATGGCTTTAGAAAAGAAAAAGTTTTGTTGTTTCCCCTGTGTTCTTCTTTGAAGTAACGACCTAGAAACTTCATCAATAAAGTTGAGCTTTTTGCTCACACTCCACCAAGATTTTATATACAAGAGTACCTCTTGCCAGTTATCTTGTATAGTAATGCTCTTGGCTTGCATGCTAAATGTCTCTTTAGAGGAGTTCCGAAAGACAAATAACATTAACTTCTAGACAAACTGCAATGTAAGCCATGACTTTCCTACAAATAAATTGTTTTTCTATTAGTAGGAAAATTTGGTTTTAGTGATTGTCAGAAAGAGTGCCATTAAAAATTTATTTTTTTGATCGATCCATAGTTATCAATTTCTGTAATTATTATATTGCAACTTGGATAGACTAGTAAATAATCTCTTCTATTGTATTGTCACAGGTTAATTAATGACTTTCGTCAAAGAAAAACCTAACCCAGATGGTAGGCACTATTAATTAGGCACCAAACGAACAAACTCAACAAGGCAAGTGTTTATTATATGTACTATTACTTTATATTTATTAAGGGTTTAATGTATTACAAGAGCGAAACTATCTAAACTAACTTTATTATTACTATTGCTTTGATCCTTATATACATATTTGACTCTGTTCGTTATATTATATATTAGTCATACGACCATTTTCTCTTAAATTGATTACATACTTTATTCGATTGTTTATGCATAGCTTACTAATAAACTATTTTGTATTACTTATTAATGTGTAATTAATTCATCCATGATATATTAATTACCTTACTTCAGTATCCCAACTATAATACCGACTGTCCATAATCCCGATCGATGATTATGTGAATCACGTGTACAAGACACTAATCGATTGATCACTCTTACCCTTATTTTTAAACATGTTCACCGCATACTTTATGTCACCATGACAGTATCAATATACTTCGCTTACTTTTTTACTTTCTGAAATTTGTGATTGAGGAAAAGCTTTGGCCCCCTGGTAGTAGAAGGCTCTATTATTTTTTCCTCTATCTCTGGCTCAAAATTTTCTGAGTTTTCTGGGCTCTCTAGTCGATAAGGTAATGCTTCTAACTCTACAGGCACACTTTTTTAAAAATCTTGGCTCTTGGTAGATTCACTCATATTTCTTGAATAATATAATATTGGTTATAGAGAAGTTTAAAATGAAAATTAATTATTTCAGGCAATTAGTATTAGACATATAATACATATGTTATTAAAGAATTTTATATAGATATGAGATTTTATTGTTGCCCTTATATTCTCTGAACTGATAAGGTTTGTAATAAGAGTTGTTATTAACCAGAGTTCATTGGAATTTTACCACCCGTGTACTATGTAAAGAGTGTAGTAAATTAACATCATCTATATTTGGCACGTGCAGAACTCATGCTAGTAAATATAGATTTCAAGATCATTATTAGCAAAAAAAGCTAGAAAAGATTGCGCAAAAATCAGAGATGCTTGGAGAAAATAAATAGTGAGTAAGTATACAGACATAGTTCAATCAAGTGTCACAAGTTGTTATGAGTTCGTCTTAAGTAAAAAAATTAGTAGAAAGATGGGTTCTTAGAAATCTAAATTCAAAAAAAACTGTTCTCGATGACTGTCACAACTGTTACAAGTTACTTAGTTTAATTTGTTAAGTCCCACCTTTTTTATTTTTTTTTCTATAGGTATACTATACATAAATATCGAAGATAAGTATCAGGTATATATCATAGTAGACATATCATAGTATATATTGAGATAGGTATATACATATATAACATAAGTAGATATTAGGTATATATCATAGATAAGTATCGGGTATAAGGTATAGGTACCTATTTTCGGGAATCACTCTATTTCTGTGAATTCTACATTTCACCTATTTATCATCAGCCAATGAATTAAATTTGTATATAAAATTAGGTTTAAGTTTGTTACACACTTTAAACATATATATAAATATATTCTAAAAGCGCTTTTTTTTTTTTTATATAAAAATTTTATTTTTTTTTATTATTTGTTCCAAGATACTTTCTTTTATAATAACGAAACCAATTTTTAATATTTGCTTTTTTATTGAAAAAAAAAATCAAAAAATATATATTTACTGATTTTAACAATAATTATAAACTCGCCAGTTTGTAAAACACATGTTTAAACACATGCTTTATCACGTTTTTTTTCCCGGGGCATTCATTATAAAATTAAAGTTTTTTTTTCATTTCGCTATAATTTGTTAAATAAAACTTAAATAATCTAAAGGTCCCATGATCAATTTTATGATTCTACACCTAGTGCATCTAGTGCACTGTGAATTTATATTAAACCCTTAAAAAAAAAAAAAAAAATCTTTGTGTTTACAATACAAATTTTATTTTACTTTGAAAATAGGGTACAGTATAATATAAACCGAGTGATATCTTCAAAGCAGGATAGCTACACATCAAATATCTATTCAGGCAGCTTTAAATTTTCTTGAAACTCAAAAGACTTCAAGCTTACCTTTAAGTATTTGTAAAGTTGCTCTTAATCATGGTATTGCTAAACAAACACTGTGTGATGCTGTAGCTAAAGGTAGTGCACCAAAATGTCCTGGTCATTCTACAATACTTATAGCTAAAGAAGAAAATGAATTAGTTGGGTATTGTTTAAACATGCAACAAATTGGATTTGGATTTACTAAAGTAGCAGTAAATACGATGATTGTACAAATTCTTGAATTAAAAAATAAAAGACATTTAATGAAAGAGGGCCCTAGTAAAAAATGGTGAAACCAATTTATGTGTGATTATTCACAACTTTCTTTTCATGTTCTTTAGAAACTTTCTAAGCACGTGTAGCTAAAGCTAACCCAGTTGTTATTCAAGATCATTTTACAAAACTCAGACAACTTATCTATGAACATTCACTTACAGCTGATAAAATTTGGAACATGGATAAAAGTGGTTTTAATATCTTGGCACGGTTACAAAAAGTGTTGGCTCAAAAAGGTACTTAACAAGTCCATAAAACTGCAGCTAGAAACTCAAAAGAGTATATTTCTGTTTGCTCTATGATTTTAGCAGCTGGAACATATATTCCCCACTACTTATCTATAAAGGTGTTAATGTAATTGAAGGTTTATTAATAGATGCATCAGTTCCACCTAGTACTATTGCTAGGTTTACTGATTCTGGTTATCCCTTAAACTGTCCAGTTTTAGCAGGCAAATTTGTCTGCTTAAATTTTATAAATTTATATCTGATCTATTTTTTTAAAATATAAAAATATTTTATAATTTTTTTTTTTAAATAAAAACTAAGATTATATACTA
>CAJVPY010000475.1:0-26657 GCA_910591965.1 Dentiscutata erythropus | reverse complement strand
AAATTTTTTTCTGTAGTTTTTTGATATTGTGTTCTAAATGATCTAATTTTTGCAAAAATGAAGTTTTTATAAAAAAAAATTTTTTTTGACCCATCACCACCTTTTGCTGTGGAGCCCCCCATATACTAATGCTAATTAATTGATTAATTGTTGCACTGTAATTGAGCATAGCCGCAATTTTTTTTTTATGGGAATCTTTATTTAAAAACAACACTTTAAATTTCAATTATATATATATTTTGAATTTTTATAAAGTGGTTCTATATCAGCCATATTAGTGTGTAGCTTGTTAGAACTTCACAAATAAAAAAAAAACAAAATACAGTATATTTTGGCCCGTAAATTAAACAAATGTAACTTATTTTTTAATGCTCATTAAAAGTCTGCAATTATTAACGTGATGTATACTGTATTAATGAGGGCTGATTCAAATATCAATGATATTTTAAATACTCACAAGATCTTAATAATAATATCCTGATCCATTGGGGATTGGCGGAAACGAAGTCCACTTATTCACATATGGATTAGGATATTATTCATTAATCCCCCGTAATCTTGGCATAGTGATCAGGGGATTATAATAATAACGATATACAAAATTCATATAAAAAATAGAAATAATAATTTGGTTATCATTATAACTTAGAACCCAGAATGCTCAAATTTTCTAAATTTATCATTATGAGGCTTGCATTACAAAAATTCGTTGCTTGATTCAAGTTTACAACATGTATTCTGAACTAAATTGTAACTAGTATACGACTGCTGCCATACAATTTTATTCGTTATAGGAACCTGTATATGTGTATAATGTGATTTTTTTATTTGTTTTTTAGCGCTAATTAGCGCTAATTTATTTATTATTAGCGCTAATTTTAGTTTTAGCGTTTTAGCGCCAAGTTGCCTTGAGTTCAGTGCTGATCAATTTATAAATTAGGAAACGTCTAGAGAAAATTTTCATTACACAAAGTAAAAACGAAATACTCATTGTAGCGCAGAGCACTATGATAAGCGCACGAATAGATTAGTGGGATGAGAAGAGATGCGCTGCTAACCGCTCAAAAAAATATTTTCGCTAGTCGAACAGAATGTCTCTATATACCAAATTTGTTTTTTTGATTACTGGGGTAATAAAATCAAAAGATCTGACGTGTTAGTATCTCTAACCTGTTTTGGTAAACTCATATGCGTAGCCAAATATCCTCAAATTCCCATTGGACGAAACCAATTACATCACTGATCACGGTGGTTAAAAATTTCAGAAGTCTTTCTTTTAGTTGCTTAATACTAACGTTTTGCTCTTTTGAGTTTTATCATTTTCTGATTTTTTTTAGGAAATAATTTTTTGTTATCAATTAAATACTGTATATTTTCACAAATTTTACTGTATCGCATAAAATTTTTATTTGAAATAATTTTCAAAAGATAAGCATTCTGAATGAATTTAAAGATATCAGACATAATGGTTTATGGAAAGTGGATCTAGGAAAAATAACTGAACGAATTCTTAGTACACTGTAAATAATTAATAATTTTTTATACGTATATATGTTTTTATCAGAACTGTATAACTTAAATTTATATTATATATTTAGAGGAAATGTGCGGCCTTCGAGACAAGCATGTCCCGTAATATGCAAAGTGAAGGGACTTACATTACTGATATAATCATGCCTTTACTTCGGGCAACTCTGAGTGACCTGCCAAATGGCTGTATATGTTTAAGTACAGCTGAACGCCAAAGCTTGGCAAGTAAGGCGCGTAGAAACGATGGAATAGGTAAGGAAAAAATGGGTAAAAAGCCAGATATAATGGCGCTAGAAAAATGTAATAGAAAATTAGTGGAATTTTTATTCGCAGAATGTTCGCGTGTCTTCTGCAGTGACACTAAAAAAAAAAGAGGATGATATAAAACTATAGAGAGAATTGTTGGATGGGAGTAGCTATATAAATTCTGCATGTAGGTCTATTCATAATCAGTTCGGTGTAGTTGGAATCCAGGTGGCTGGCGAGAGAATATACTTAAATGTTCTCATGAATGATACAAATGAAATACCAAGATACTTCCACCTGGATCATGCAGATATCCCATTAACTTCGAACATGCCGTGGCGTATAGAGCCTCTTATACGATTATTGTTAACCTTAAGAAATATCATAATTGTAAATAAGAATTTGCTCGCGCAGGCGTTAGAGCAAGCTATTTCGCATCCGCCTCGAAATGTTCACACGAGTCCCACTGTTTCTTCACCACGTAGAGAAGAACGAGGACAAAAAAGATCCAGAAAGAATAGTAAAACCAGAAGGTTGACTAAACAAAACAGTGCATATATTTAGAATATATCCTATATCTGTTTTGCTAAATATTTTTATATAATAAAGCTAGTTCTGCTGGTGGATTTCATTGCATACATAATCGTCAAAGAAGAAAGAAAACCACTAATGGTTACTTTCCCTATGCTTCCGGAAAAAAAAGCCACCATATTGGAATACACAAGTCATATAATTTCCATAACCGAAGATCTATATTTCGGTTTAGATGGGTGGCTTTTAAAAAAAGGGTTTCAGCGTGATGATACTGAAAGTGCAAATGCAATTAAATGCGCTGTTATTAAAATGGGAAAAGATCTTAAGCATTTGACCCTCGAAAAATATTTATTGAATAATACAATTGTGTTTACTGTATATGTGTATTTTCTTGGCGGTTCACACTTGTTTCGTCTTTCATCAATTAAAATCTTAAATGACGAAATGACAAAACTGATGAAAGGTGATGAAACTGACGAAACTGACGAAACTGTAAAGGGTGAAAAAACTAATAAAAGGCGAATATATAAATAAATGTTAAAAATCGTTGAAGATTATGTGTATAAAAAAATAAACTAACAAAAACAAAAATTTATAAATATTACAAAAAAATTTATTGTATAATAGGCGCTTGAATTATTTAAAAGGAGTAAGTAATGAGTATTCTATATTGTATTATACTAGTATACTACATATCAGTTCTAGTGAGAAGTCGGGTGCTTACTTTGTAATCTAACAAATTTATTTTGTACCAGTATGTTTTTAAGTTATTTGTGTTATTCCATGAGTACTATGGCTTTTTGACAAGGTTATTTCAACCGGTCTATAACAACCCTAGCATTGTCCAGAAAAAATGAACTGGCTTATTTTTGCTGGCATACATGTAATTTCGGATATTGATCTCTGAATAAATTATGAATGTTAATTCAATGAAATATCAATTTTTTTTTTTTTTTTTAGCGGGAGCACTAGGGTCTCGTTTTTTGAGCATAAGATTTTGTCATTTTAAGTTTAAGGTTTCGCCTTTCGTCAGAAGAATTTGGGGTTTCGATTTTCGTCAGAGGTTTCGTCTTTCGTTCATCATGCGAAAAAGGTTTCGTCTAACAACTATAACGAGAAACTATTTGCAACTGTGCACACTACTTACAAAATGTCGGTTTTTTCTGTGCGGTATTCGCACATCTATTCAAAAAAAGTGTGCGCAAAATTTTGTCTATGTGTGCTGCACACAGTCTGCACGGTGAAAAATAATCTGTCTCGATCACTTACGAGAAGAACCATTTCAATTTCAGTTCTTATATTAACAAATTTTTAATAATTATTACAGTAATAAATAAATTTATAAAATTAATCTATTAACGTATTTGATTTAATACAGTACTAGCTTTGTATATAACGAAGTTTTCTAAACCAAAATTGGTCAATTAACTGATAAATAACACAATTTTCTTGTTAAAAATTTTTAAAGTGAAACTTTATTCTGTTTAAATGCACAAATTACGATTAGTGAAAGGAAAAATGCGCTTGAGGAAGAGAACATAAAACCTTATACTTATGAATTTAGCAAATTAAATGTCGCGAATTTGGATAGTATTTTTACGAAATAAATAGTAGATTTAAAAAATTCCCATCCAAGAAAAATTAACAAGCTTAATAAAAGTGAAAATGCCAATAACCGTACTTTGAGTGACGGCAAATTTTTTGTAATGACAGTATGTACGTACATAAATATGTAATCAGATATACGTATACGATAATAAAAAGCAAAATTTTACTAATTAACGATCTATAAATCCAGTATTATACTATATTATACTATTAGAGATAATGCTATATATATATTTGAATATAATAGGTGGAGATTCGGCTCGTCAACCCAAACCCGGGGTAGTGATTTGAACCGAGAAAAATTTCCTTAATCGGTTAACCGAACCTAATTATTTTATTAAACTGGTTGTCAATCGGTTGAGATTAACTATACTTTTTGCTTTATCTTCGGAAATTCTCGAAGCTTTGCTCAAATGTTTGTCTCGTCTTTTATGTATTCATTTTTCGGAACTTTTCAGAGCTTTTGCTCCCTCCTTATACCATTTTCATACTATATCAATTGCCAATCGATTACTTAATTCTCAACCGGATGTACCGGGTCAACCGATTAAGAATTTCTTCAACCGGTTAACCGAAATTTATTCGGTTCGGGTCGATTAACCGATTATAGACCAACCGATTCAAATCACTAAGTATGACATTATTTCGTATGACATCATTTCGAGATCGTGAGAAATGAACCAATCACAATCGAATATGCGCAATATTTTTAAAGTAATAAAACCTTATGTTAGAGTTAGGATTATAACTAAGGGAGAGTTATACTATACCAAAATTTTGCGAGAAATTTTTTTTTGTTAGTGCGCAGAAGGTTGTTACATAAACAAAATTTTGAGTTATTGACAATTTTTTAAAAGAAACGTCCATTGATATCGCTTAAAAGAAATCCGATTGGTGCATCTTTCACGGTCCTAGGTATGCTTCATTCGATTTTGTCACATGTGATATTTTCATGATACTTGCGCACACTCATGTGATAAAATGGCTACTACTATAGCGAAGTATATGAAAAAAAATTGGCATCGAAGTTTTCTTAGATCCCATCAGAAACAGTACTTAAATTTTTTTTGCAAGTACTGCCGATCAGTGCGGTTAATTAAATTTTTTCAGCAATTGGAAATCTTATACGTAATACGTATAATAAGATATATGTAGTATATAATTGTTAATATCTGGCTGCAGATATTAATTTCATTAGCGACATTAAATACTGAAACATTTATATCAGAATACTATATAAAAAGTCTATATTAGGCCACGCAATTTAATTTATTGGTTCTCATAACGTGAAACTTTTAAACAGACGCCTTTTTTTTTTTTTACAGCTGTTTTCAGAACAACTGAAAAAATTGCCGATGACTGAATTCGAGTCGGAATCAATAAGTACCGACTTCGGCCGAACTCGATTCGATCATCGGCAATTTTTTCAGTTGTTCTAGAATTTATGAAAAGTCGTTATTTCGAATTTTGACCTGAATTAAGCTTAATTCAGGCCAAAATTACGCTTTGATAATAAATGACTTAATATATATATTATAATTTAAAAACATTTATTATAATAAACGCACCTATAGCGATAGTGGTTTTGCACCCATTATATAATTTTATCTATTTTTCTAAATTTTTATAAGTAATATATATATAATTTTTGGCTCAAAATTTTCATGTTGGGGTTAGAATTAGGGGTTGGAAAATGTTTTTGGGAGCGTAGAGCATTTTTACTTAGAATACCAAATACTAATTAATTAGCCAGTTTTTAAGCTAATACAACATAGGTCATAAGTGCGTTTTAGTAAGTGAAAATATATAAAATTTAATATAATTATTAAAAATTATACGCATAAAATTTATCAGTACAGTATATTCAATAAAAATTAATAATTATTATCAAATTTCAAAATTATTGAAATATTGGGTTTGACATTTAATATACACCCTAATATATACAAATCATAATATATTAATAAAAAACAATGTGATTTATATTTATATAGGAAAAATACAATAAATACAGTTTATAAAATATATTAAATTTGGGATTGATACGTATGTATGACTTAATTTATTTTTATAATAAAAACTGATTGAAACACTATCAACTTATGTCAAAATAAAAGGTTTAATGTTAATAAGAATAACTGATTCGGAGAATAGGAGAATATCAAATAATTTGCCGTTAAAAACTTACAAATAATAATTTATAGTTCAGTTTTCTGGTACAGGTTTCAATGATGAAGCATTAGTTGTCGATTTTTTAATTCGCTCTTCCACTTGCTGTTTTAAGAATGCTTTTGTTTTATTTCCAGCTCGCATTCTTAAAATTCTAAGTATTATCTCTCCATTATCTTGGCGATCATTTTTTTGACGTTTTTCACTTTTTCGTTTTTTAATCGTGCCAAGATTTCGTTGATGAAGCACTGATTTGCTCGCGCTAAGCGAACCTTTTTTAACATCAAGCGAACCAATAATTTGATTGTTAAGGTATTCTTGCATGAGATTTTCCGTTTCCATATGATATAACTTATCTATTTTACTGATTTCTTTATATTTTTGATTTTCGAGTATATCAGATTGTACACCTAGTCCATCAGCATATAGATATTGTTTCAAAAACTGTGTCGGTAAAAAAATATTTAACGTAAATTAAGTATATTTAGTTAATTAAAAATCAGTAAGATGCTACGATACAATAAAATGATAATTTACCTGTAACCATTTTAATACAATCATGAGCTCATTATCAGATAGTGATTTCATATCCGATTGTCGATCTGATAAAGGAGGTATTATAATTAATTCAATAGTATTAACAATTTCTTTCCATATCCGGCTTATGACTGATTTGAACACCTCAAGATGCAAATTAGAATTAAGTATCATCAAATTCTCATCAAAATAATCGAAAAGTGCATCAATTGCTTCTTCAATGTTGCGATCTGTAAGATCACGTTTCTTCTGTTCAAATATGCCTGCAAAGCCAGCTGGTTTCAACAGTTTGTTGATTACATCTCGAGACAAACATTGTTTCAAGAATGGTGATATCTTTAAAATAATATTTAAGAGTAAGAGTGTGAAATAAAACTCAAGGGTCAAAAAAAAAATAATCTTACTCTATCAACAATGGTTCTCGTCATATCATCTCGTGCTCGTTTAAGAGTTCTAAATGCTTTACCGAAATAAAATCGTGGATCATCTTTCTCATCTTCCATGCTAACACGTAATTGAACGCGACCTTGTGGATTAAGGTCGAGATACACGTCATTAGGTCTAGAGTCAGTGAAATAACGACGATCCAAATAAATGTATGCTTTTCCACAAACGTCATCCGAGCCAACTTGATCCTTATCCCAAACTGTGACGAGCAATTTTCGATAATCTTGGTCACTAAATTCAAGTGTAATATCAAATGCCTCCTCCCATCGTGGATTTAATGTTTCATATTGCACACGTGTCTGTGCCAAAATTTGTCCCTTTTCATCGGTCAAAACACAATACGGATCACTAAGCCCATTAACATCCTGAGCAGTTAAATTTTCAGCAGATACAATTTTTATTGTATAAAGATATTTATTTCTTGTAATATTTTCTGAAAGAGGTACATCAGACTCTGATTCATTCATAATTCCTGACACATTATCAACGTTCATCGATTCATATAATTTGTCCAGTTGCTCAGCTGCCGCTTCAATATTATTCATTTTTAACGCATGACTGTTATGAAATTAAAGTGCATTAGAAGTAGATAATATATCGAATTCATATCTAAAATAATCGGAACTTTCAGATACCTTAGGCTGGATATCAGCTGGTGCAATTTTTTCAAGAGAAAGAGCATTCTTTGCTCGAAGGTACCAAGCTGATTGTTTTGATGTTTCTTGTTCTGTAGGTACAACCGTCAAATCTTTCATAAAGAGGTCTTCCATCACATTACAATATTGTTCTAGTGCTTTACCAATGGTCTAAAACAGTAGTAATAAAAATTAATAATTTAAACTCATTAATGCAAAATTTGAATAAAACCTACCTGTGATAAAACTGTCATAAAACGAGCGGATTGTTCTTGATTGGGCCAATTAAGTCTTTTTACGAAATCAACAGTCTGATTAAATGATGTGAAAAGATCAACCACGGAAGAGGAATGTGTATCCGTACTGCTTACGGGCTTAAACTAAAAAAGTTATATGTAAAAAAAAAAAAAAGTATGTAAGAAAAGATGTAAGAAATAATTCACAATACTAATAATTAAACTAATAAAAAAGACAAAGCAACCTCATCCGCACTAATTGCAGCATGAACCCATTCAGGAGTTTTGTTGTCTGTAGAGTCCAACCATTTTTTGATATAAGGCCCAAACCATCCTTCAATTCCAAAGGAAAATTTCGTACTGAAAGAAGTTTCGAAATTAAAAGTTAAATTCAAGTCAAAAATAAACTAAACTGAATGCGAAACTACTCATAATTTACCCAGGACAAAGATCTTCATATATATATTTAAGTTCGAGTATTTCTCGATAAAGTTCAATAACATCATCAACAGGAATTCCATCTCCAGGTGTCATTTTTACTTTACTCACAATCTCTGATGCAGCGCCCTCCATATCTAAAAATAAAAGTGGGCCTTGCTTTTCAATTACCAAACGAACGATGTTAAGTTGCCTATGGATCAATCAATTAATTGAATTTAAATTTCAAACATAAAAATAAAATTATTGTACATAATTCTTTTATAATTACTAACCCAACTAAAGGAGTAGGATACTTTTGGCTTAATTTATCTACTTCTTGTAGTATCCATCGTGCAATAGCGGCAAACCTTTGTACTTCATTTGCAGAAGACTGTTGTTCATATAGTTTGCCTAACTTTATTTTATATTCATCAAACGCAGCTTTCTTTTTTTTTAAAAAAAAAAGGAAGAAAAAATTTAATATAAGAATATATATCGAGAGATGTTTAAAAATTTTAATAAACAACTTACTCTAACGCATTCTCGAAGATCATTGTAAAAAGGAGATACATCCGGGTAATGAGCATTGAATAGATCAGATTCGTATATTGTTTTCAATAAAAATATTATGGGCTCGAATTCTGTAGGTTTAATCTTAAAAACATGCTCGAGTGCTTCCTTCATGTAATTCAGTAAAGTATCATGAATCCCTGAATAGACCTCCACAAGTTCCCTTTTCTGTTACAAAACAATAATAATAATAATAATAATAATAATGAAAAATAAGTTTATTTTTACAAATAAATATGAAACGACAAATAACGAATAAGGATCAATTTTAAGGGAATAACGAACATCAGAAATAGTCCAGGTCGAAACATCTCTATGCTTCATAGCATCCTTTAACAAATGCATTCCTTCTTTAATGTGATCTAAATTTATTTGAGGATCCTCATTATCGAAGCGATTATCGAAGCGAGACCTGATAACGTTCAGGTATTGTAACCATCGAAATCCTGGAGAAACTCTCCAACGTAGAGCACATTCGTTAAGCAAGCCTATGACATCTTTAGAAAGAATTTTGATGGATCGTTCTTCTTGCGAATCATGTTGTAATTCATATTCTATGCATTTATTCATTAAAAGCTTGTAATAACTCCGAGGATTTAATGGAATGAAAGTAAATGAACCAGCCTGAAATAAAATAGCATGAATTGTATTTGTAAATTATAGAAATTAAGACAAATAGAAATTATAAAAATATGCAGTATATAACAAACCTCAGAGGACGAAGACGAATCTTTTAAGCTGTGTGAAGGCTGTGTTGGGGGTTGATTATAAGGAGGATGTGACTGAGGCGGTTGATTATAAGGATACGGTCTTTGAGAATTGTAATTATATGGAGGATATTGATTATAGGGTGGATACTGAGGTTGTTGAGGGTGATACGATGAGGGTTGCTGAGAATGATATGGTGGATAAGGAGGTTGATTATAAGGTTGATACGAAGGTTGATGAGAATATTGAGAATTAAAACTTTGATAGGGTTGATTATAAGGTTGTTTTGCTTTAGAGCTCGAATCAGACGTCAAAAGAGTAGAAACATGGTCAGTGGGTTGTTCTTTTAATACTTCAGGATTTGTTAAGGCCATAGTAGCCATAAGATCTCTGATCGTTTTTGTTTCGATGCTTTTCCACTTATCATAAGCATCATCCGTATCGAAATCTTCCCTACGAGCAGGGAAAGGTGAACCACGATTAACATGATTTATGATATTTCTTAAATCTTCAAATGCTTTCTTTTAATTTCCAAAAGGAAAATATAAAATAAAATAAATAAATCATCGTATTAGTAATAATAATTTTACATAAATTAATAGTAGCCTACCTGTACTGTACATTCTTTTTTCAGGGAATTTAAGTCCTTTTGTAGTTGGCTAGAAGAAATGCCAAAAATTGATTTAACCACCAATACCATATCCATATCTTCAATACTCGGACCCGAGCTAGCATTTGCGGATCCTCCACTTCCTCCGCTAGGGGTGGGGGTACTGGACATTTTTGTTTGATAAATCTCTAATCTAGCCAGCAAATCTGGTGTAGCAGCCGATGCACACTCCCTGGCTTGAAGGCATTCTTTCAATATACCGACGAACATACTAACGTGATCAGTAAGTTTGGCTTGCCATGTAACATTCGGAGGTAGCTGAGCTTTTTTGAGTTCAACTTGAGATGTTCTAAGAAATATAAGCACTATATCTTCAATTTTACTGTTACTTGATTTAAATTGTTGACGAAAACCAGATTGTTGTAAAGCTTGATGGAAAATCTTGAGCTCTTTCATAAAATAAGGATCTTGATAAGATTGATTTTGCTCACGGCCAGTGGTAATTTGCTCTAAGCGGTCACGCAATACTTTAACCAATTCTTTTGGTATTTTATGGGCCTTCTTTTCATCTTTAAACATATCAAAAGCGTTAAAGGATAAATTTTGAGCGCCATAAAGACTAGAACGTTTTGAATTACTACTAGATTCGACATTAAGTTTAGATGGTGTAGAAGTAGAAATAGAAGAAGGAGCAGATTTTGGAGCCTTTGAAGCCTTTACTTCAGTTAAGAAAGCTAAATATGCGATACGGAGAGCATATTTGTATACTGAATCTTCAGTTGGGCCTAATCCACCATTCATTTCGAGAAACAATCTGGATAGTTCTCAAAAAGACAAATTTTGTTTTTATGAAAAAAAATAAATTGCTACGTAAGATCACCGCATATCAAAGATTCGCTTGTTATTTTTAGCAATACACTTAAGCTTACCCGCTAACGCATTTATCCTTCCATCAATGAATTAGTGGCTAGGCATAACTCTCAGATCTGGTCATCCACCCACGTGCATTGGAATAAATATTTCTGTTTTACAAATATAGTAATCTATATCATCTATATCGATGCATTAGCTGGCTCCGATTTAAGTATAATACTGTAGAAGTGAGCGGAGCTATGGTGTCCTAACCGCCGATCATAATAAATAAAACCGTTGTATATATTGAGATATTGAATTATAAAAGTAATATTTTTGTATATGAACTTAAGAAGGTGCACTACATTCATTTTGGATAATTTTATGGAACTAACTTTCTACGTCAAATAGTTACCAATTCGAATTCGACCAATTAAGTATATCTGATATACACGGGAAGGAACTGTTTTCGTACGTACGTACGTATGCAATTTCCTTTGCTTCTTACTTGGACAATTACGATTATAAATCACAAGACTTAGCATTGTTATTGATCTTTCAGTAGTACTTTATATCATACATTATATATAATATATTACAAGAATTGGGAAGGTACACATATACGTACGTATAAAAATTTCGTTATACTGTATGCAGTACTTAAAATGAACACCTTTCATCTCTATTATTCATATTATAAATTGTTTGAATTACAATACTAACTTTACTATTTTTTTTTAAATTCAGAACCTAAGATAAGGCTCCAGTTCTATGAAACGCCGCCGTTTGATTACTAGTATTAAAAAGTTTATTAAATTAATATATAAGAAATCACATGTAACTTATGTTAGTTTAATTGACACAAGTTAAAATTTAAACTAACAATTGAGTATTTGCACTAACTTAATGCAGGCCAAGTTAATCTTAAGCTGGTGTAATTTATGATATCAACTTTATTTTGATGCCAGCCCAAATTAGTTTTAAGGCTAAATTGCTTTCCATATACGTATACTGTAAGTTATATTGTTAGCCAAATTATTTTAAACATAAAATATGATGCATTGATCTGGTCTGTTCGTTCCGATCCTTATATACCTATATATAGAAAATAAACTATAAAAATCACTACGTATATATTTGTGCGAGGTTTTAAAAAAAAATTATTAATTGTAGTTTATAAAGTATGGCACCTAGTATAAGAGAAAAATATAATTTTTAAAGCTAGCAGGTCAGAATTAAAGATATATTTATATTTAAAATAAGCGCTTAAAAACAGATTTTTTTAATACTGTAAAATTTTCAAATATTTATCTGTTATATCAGATATATTATACGTACGTACGTACGTACATCAATGTTAATTTTTTTAAGCTCATGAACATTGTGATTCGTTGTATGCTTCTTTGAGTTAGATCTGCTTCTATTTTGAGCGAAAAATTCAATATAAAAGAAATAGAAAGTTTCGCAAAATTGAGACAGTTTTATACATGTATACGTTTTTGCTCTTGCGGACTTTGCTCATGCTCTTGTGAGATTGAGCCTTCTTATACCAAAATTTTACAAACAAAAATCAATATCATACACTATTTGGCTCTGACATCATTTTTACAAGTGTTCGGACTTAAGTCTATAATATATATCTGTTTTCTGAATTTTAGTAATTTTTTATATCGAATGGTGATAAATGATAATCTGCACTAATGATGCAAACGTTCCTCAGAGTAGTGACTTACAGCCCCGCCAGGGGTCTAGACACTTTTGCAGTAACGTGACGCGGCGCATAGAAAATGACCAATCGGAATTCGTAAATTTCGATCGTCCCGGATCAGTCCGACGTCAAAACAAAACACGTGTGCAAGAAGGAAAAAAGAGAAAAAAGCGAAAATACTCGAAAACTGGTGTTTAAATCGGCCTTTAAGCACTAACAAAAAGTGTCGGAAATGCGATTTTACATATAATATATAAAGCTAAGAACCCTAACACGAACCCGAACCCAAACCCTAAACTAAAGCAAAAAAATACGCTACACCACGTGATAGTCACGTTACTGCAAAAGTGTCTAGACCCCTGGAGGGGCCGATATTAACGAGGGACTACTGTATTAAAAATGTACATTGTAACGAAAGAAAACGCGTTTAAAAGCATGGTATTCTGACATGTGATCCAGACAAGCAAAAATGAGAATATTAATGATTGCATCAGAGAATTTTAGCTTAAAACTATGGGAATGTAATTGATCAGGTTTCTTTCAATAAATAATCTAATGTTAAAGAAGTTGGCAAAAGAGGACTTGGTTTGATGGTATACGAAAATTTGATTATAATTGTGTAAAGCGCATGAGCCATCTCGTACAAAATTGTTGATTTTTTGTGATTACTTGAAATTTGAAGGCCAGCCAAAATTTTCAAGGTAGTAACGCTATATGGCATACTACATCACTCACGGCGAGCGACTATCTCGCGTCAATGTAGTACGACCTCTACGTCATAGCCGTAATGCTGAAAGTAGCCACTATTCTGAGAAGTGTTTGCATCATTAAATACAACCAGTAACATGCACATCATATAAATATGAAGTACATACATAACCAACCAATACATACTGTATTTATTCTAGACTTAGATCTACTTTACTAATCTACCAGATTTGATTTTTTATAGCTTTCTTTACAAATTTAACCTAGTTTACAACCTTATAGTGTTTAAATAATTTCCAATACCCACTTTTATTGCCTCACTAGTATCTAATTATTTAGGTTCAAACTAGTTAGTTATAGTATTTTAGTAATTTATTAATGTTGCTTTTACTCTTAAACTTTAGATTTTGGTATTTACAATTATTATTGTTAAAAAGATTTTTTTATTTTACTATTTAAGAGTAGTATTGCCTGCTGCAAATATTATTATGACTTTCTTATGGCGCAACTAGGGTTGCAACACTTGAGATATTTTAAATATAAAATTTGATGGTAGGCCGCAAATTATAAAAATGTCAAAATCACAATATAATAATATCGTAGTGTTGATGTAATATATAAGCCTTATATATATATATATATTATATTTTTATGATAAATTTTAAAATATACGTAATTATTTATTTTAAAAAAACGAATAGACATTTGTAAAATTAAAAACACATACGCAGGTTAAACACAATGCCGAATATGGTTTTTGTACAATAAAAATCCCTAATCTACATAGCTATTTATTAACTTTTTTATATTTAAATTAAATTATAATATTATTAATTTGTTGAGTTGGCTATTGAATCTAGAATTATTTCTTATTAAATAGTTAATAAGTTTGTAATAATTTTAATACTAATATATATATGTCGCACCCAGATTCAGATTCTGGATTATTTTGGCAGAATTAAAATAGAGTTAGTGTTTAGGGTTATAATTAGGGTTTATGATAAAAAATTTAGTTAGTATAATTCGGGCCAAAATTACAATTATAATATCTATATATTTTTGATATAGTTATTAGATCTCTTAAATTTAATAATCTTTAAAACTAAGAAAATAACCGGGGGAATTCTCTTTTCTAATTATTTTTACAGTTACTACATCACGAGACATCGCGATTTATTTTAAATTGTCATTATTTTGTAAGAATTAAATGTCACTTTGTACGAAATTGAATGTCACTTTGAAATTGAATGGCATTTTGTACAAAATTAAATGTCCTTTTGTACGAAATTTATATCAAAGGGTAGAATACCGATTCCGTTTACTTAGAACGTTTTTGAGATATAGCACTCTGGTGATTTTCCCCCCGGTTAAAATTAGCAATTAGCAATTACCTAAAACTAAATAACGATAAAATTTGTTTATTATACATATTGGTTTTGACAAAATATACTATAATAAAAATTTTTTCATAATAAAAGCTTGCCTTAATAGATTTAAGCGCTTTGGCATGCTATATAGGCATATCATTCCAGATTTTTTACACCCGGAGTACGTACACAGAATTTTTTAGTAAAAAAATTTCTAATCTTTTTTTTACAAAATTGGTTAATTTGTTTAATTTGGTATAATAGTGCAAAAATTTACATTTTTATTACCTTTTTTTTTTACTGTTTTTTTTTAACAGACTTGGTAGTACTAGATTTTAAAATAAAAAAGTACCCTAAGATAAAATTTTTTATACTAACTCGGGTGGGTGGGTTACTTTTAACATTCAAGGTTATGAGAAACAAATTAACTAAGTGCATGCTTTCTCATTGGTTAATATAACTTTGATTGTTAACGTTAAATGATAAACAGCAATAGAACGATTTACCCGATCAGAACAGGTTAGACACATTGTTTGTGAACTATTAATTAACTATATTTGTATTATCATTTTGTACTATGATACGTAGAGAATAAATTCTTCCAATCAATAATTTGTATACGTTACTCATTAATTTCCACTTTTTCCGTGATCGCTCAAAGTGAAGAAAAAATGGCTGCTTTACCTGTTGAATGTCTCTTTGATGTTTTCAAACATGTTGATGACATAAAAACACTTCATTCTATTGTACTTACCAATAGAACCTGGTGCCATGAAGCAATTCATTTGCTTTGGAACGATCCATTTCAACCTACCAAGAAAAAAAATAGAAATATATATAAAATTATTACAATTTTATTATCATATATTCCAGTGGGATGTAAATCTTTTCTTAAAGTTAACAAAAAAAGGCTTAATATCCCTAAGACAACCACGTTTAATTATCCACTTTTCATAAAAAATATCGATTTTGCAACTTTGTTTTCAAGTATTCACCAATGGATAAAAAAAAATCATCGTGCACGTCCAAAATTACGAGAAGATTATTTTGTAAATAATGTTTCAGAATACGCTACATTTTTTGAATTTGATGATTATTTTGATGTTTGGGAACAAGAGAAATTAGCTTTTGCGCAAGCTATTTTTAACGTAATTCTTGACAACAGTTCTTCAATCAAAAAACTTTTAATCTGTTTACCAGATAACAGTGATTATTTATCAAGCTGCCTTGGTGCATATTTTGACGAATTATTTACAACTCCTGAAGCCATCCAACATTTATCAAAGCTTGAACATTTTGAATGTAGCGGAAATTTTTTAAAGGCTGACTTTATTAGAGGTGTGATGGAATATGCATGTAATATTAAAACGCTTTCAATTGAATTGTCAGAAGATGATTATGAGCCAATAGAACAATTAAGCCTTGGAATCTCTAAACAAAAAAGTTTGGAAGCCCTATGTTTGATTTGCAATGATGATGATGATGTTACAGAAATCTTTACAAGTTTGAATGGAGTATCAGGATCTCTCCAATCACTTGAAGTCACCAACGGAATTCTTGACAGTGATCTTTCAAGTGAATATTTGGAACGATGCATCCAATTAAAAAATTTGGCCTTTACAAATCTTGACGTTTTTGGAGACAAGAAGCCATTTGTTAATGTAGTGTTTCCACATCTTGAAACATTTTCATTTACTGATACGTATTTTGAACTAGAAAGTGACATCCAGGAAGATCATCACTGCGAGATTATTACGCAAATTATTCAAAATAATGGACGATCATTAAATAGTCTTAGTATACTTGTATATTTGAATATTTGTCCAAGTTTTCCGAATATTATTTTACAAAATTGTCAAAATCTTAGACAATTTATTGTAAGGATTAGTTCATTTGAACTTATACCATGTTTATTTGATATACTACGTGAATGTAAGAATATAGAGACACTCTGCATTCTAGCAACATCAAGTGAAGAAATTATTGTAGTTGATAAATTCATGACAGAATTTACACAACTCTTACAATCTAAGCTTCGTTTTCTTGATATAACCGGTTGGGCATTTGGGCAAAAACAATTTATAAAGCTTTTAGATTGCTGGTCAGGTCCTTCAGGTAGTTTGAAGTGTAATGTTAAAGATATTAAAGATGATAAAAATTTTCGAATTTCGATTAAGAAACATATACGGATTGGAAATAGAACGTTAACTAATTCTAAGTTCAAACGAATAGGAAGATATTGGTTGGTTGATATGGAGTGGCACTAAGGGCTAACAATTTGTTTGGATTCACGACATTTGAATGATCACGAATAATATTTGTATTAAGTAAAAAGGTCAATTAATATCAAGGCATTTCTTTATTACATCTATTAATAAAATTTATAAATTAGTATATACAGTAATTGAGCCATTCTAACCTCAAATGTATTAGATATGCTTTCCTTTCGTATTACATTGCTTAAAAAAAAAAAAGCGATCGTGTTACAACAGGTTCTGAAGTATAGTTGCCTAAAAGCAAAAGTATGATTATGTTTTATTAAAGAAATTTGTTACTTCTGTCTTAATATAGCATAAACTGTTTCTTCTTCTTCATAAGAATTCAACTCTTTGTTTTCAAACCCGATTGAAACATTTTTATTAACTGATTAAAACAGGTAACCGATTATCCATAACTACCTCTAAAATATTCTGTTATTTATAGGTTTCAAATTGGCACATATTTTTTTAATTTTACTCAAAGTTTCGTTGTTTTTCGATTTACCGGTAATGGGTAATAAATTTAGAATGACTACTACTGCATGTCGATTTTAATAATAATACGCATAGTACATATGCAACTAAACCGAAACGAAATAATCACGTAACGAATAAAGCAAAAAATTAAAGTTTCTTAATTAATCCTTAACATTACCATAGATGGCCGGACACAAGACCCGGGTCTGTTACATCCCATCAATTTTAAAACCCTTTAATAGACCCGGGTATAGTATGGGCTTCTATCATATAGTGTAAAAGTGCATATACGCTCTGCGTTTATAACAGGCAGTCTAAATTTTTAAAAAGAACCACCTTTAATTAAAGAAGATCCTGCAATTACTATCGAATGGGTATTTTATCTGGCCATTTACGGTACTTTTTACTTTCATAAAAAAAAATTTGTTAAATAACTTTCATTAATAGTTAAATAATTAAGAATTAATATAGTATTAAGTTCTTTAAGAATTCTTTATAAAAAAAATCATGAACGGAATGAACGTATGTGTCGAAGATCATATTATATTAAAGTATATACTACAGTACAAAATATATTATTTGTACACTAATCCGAAAATTTTAGCATTACCTAGAACTTTTCATATTTATGAAGGGAATCAATTGTTTCAGTGGATCAGGTGGATTAGGCATAGAAGGATTCTGTACTTCGAGCTGAATGGACGTTCTATCATTAAGTGATTGAAAATGAATTCGATTTAATAGCTTCGAAACGTTAATAACAACCTCAAACAAAAAAACTTTTTCATTTGAATGCCTAATTGCTTTCATCGCCGAGGTCATAATACTTATCATTGCCATCAAATCTCCTTTGTCTTTCTAATATTTCAATGCTTGTTTTTGGATTCCGTCTTTTCAACCAATTCGCGTTTTTCCGCTTCTTTTTTTCTTTTTTTTCATGTCGCGTTCTCGTTCGAATAGAAGTTGAAATGTTTGAGCTAATGGTGTTTATCTTTTATTTATCGTTGTTAGAAGCGGACAGAGTTGATTAGTTTCATAAAATTTATTTGAACAGTTAAAGTACGAATAGTCTATACAAGATGATATGGGAAAGTAATCAACCAATCAAATCATGAAATTTAATCAATTATGATTAACTCCCGTACGTACATAACTGGTAAAGGGTAAATAAACCGAAATAAATCGAAGCGCGAAAAAAACGCGAGAAATTAATGCTGTAATGTTAACTAACTTAATAAACTAAATATACAATGACGGGAAGGTAGGAATTCGATCAGGGCCGATGATTTTCTGTGATTCACAAAAAACAGCAACCACAGAAATCACCCTTAGTCACCGCAGAATATCACAGAATTCCAAAAAATACGCAGAATATCACAGAATTCATAAATATATCGCAGGATCTGACCATAGATTCGGAAATGCCGTAAAGGTGGGCAATAAATCAACGTAAATTACGAGCATATGTTCACCAGAATTGGTTGTTTTGGAAAAATTTATAATCGCATTAGATCACAGAAATTACAATATGATACCACAGAATTGGACAAAAATTTTGTCTTAACCACAGAATTTAACCACCGCAGAAAATCATCGCAGAAAATCATCGGTCCTGAACTCGATTTGATTGGTTGATCGACATCATTGTTTTGATGATTTATATTTATTTGATTATTCAAGATCCAAACCCAAATTTCATATGTCTGCTTTTTCTGTTTGTTTATGATGTTACTAACCATCACTAATATGTCTTTTTTTTTTTCTTTATCAGTCAGAGTCTTTCATCGTATGGGCTGATTTTTTCGATTTGTGTAGATCGTACCCCAAAAATTAGGTTAATTCTGGTCAATTTTGTAGATCATTTGGCCTTTGGAAAACTTATCTCCAACTCATCTCCAAAGGCCAAATGATCTACAAAATTGACCAGAATTAACCTAATTTTTGGGGTACGATCTACACAAATCAAAAAAATCAGCTGTACGTTTCTATTGGAGCCATTATCTCCGCTGGGTTCTCCACTGGCTCTATTAGGTTCTTCATTAGTATTATTGGTTCCATTCACTCCATTGGCTCCACTGGCTCCACTGGGCTCCATTCACTCCATTGGTAAATTTCTCAATGGAGTATATCCATGCCAACCTTGCCTACCGGTATCCTACCAAAAAATTTTATAAATTACCATAATTTTACAACCCTGGTTCTCAAGCAATGGACTCAACTATGAATCTGATTGGTCCGTCAGACCAGTCTTGCCAATCAGATTCTTATTGAATTTATTGAAAGAGGTTACTTGGATTATTTAAGATGACTCAGTTTATAATCTTATAAATGGATGGGTAAGCAGAAGTTTAAATTTTATATCGATTCAATCTCTACTGCCAACAGATGACATGAATTTTTTAATTTAATTCAGCAAATTTTGTGATCATATAGAGAAAGTTGTAATTAAAATTTAAAATTTTTTACTGTTTACAATAATGTAGAATTTTTATACTATACACTACATAAATAGTATAATATACTGTACATAAATATAAATTAAATTATTATCATGTCAAATGTAATATAACCTACACCAACTAAAAATATCACATAGATTATAGATCACATAAATACTATAGATACTCGATGTTTAGGTGGTGTGGACATTAAATTTATGCTTGAACCTCAAAACCGATCAATAACTGTCAAATCTGAAAAAAAAAAAATTAATCTATCAAATCCATTTCTGCTATATAACAGATAATAAGTTACAATATTTTTAAATCTGATAACCTCTCTATACTAATAAAATCTGTTCGCTATGTGCATCGGTTTTGGGAGGTTCAATAGTACAAATATGTAATGAGGATGTTTTGGAAAAAAAAGTTTTTTTTTTAAACAATTAATATATAATACAAAATAGACGTATCTTTTTTTTTAGACCATATTGTTCATAGGAATTAAATTTCACCGTGGTTACGAAACTTTTTGTCTGATATTTTTACAAGGAATTATAATCATACAGTAATATCACTTTGCTTTCCAAGATTATTCGGTCAATGAATGAAAGAATTCTTTTTAGATCATATAGTATCAGTCTTATAAGAATTCTCTGGAAAATTTACTGTAACCGAAGCAAATGCTCGGAGTTCGTGATCGTTTTGCTCTGAATAATTAGGACTACTAGATAATATTTGTGTTGGAAGTGTAGGAGGATTGTAGTAACAGCATGGAAGGAATATGGCTGCCTTACGGTTTGAGCCAAGAACAAGAAATAAAAGTACACCGCTATATAATATAATATAAAATTGTATAACTTTATCAGTAAATGATTCAATGTAAATTTATTTTTAAATAGACTCACAGTAATGCAGTAGAGAATGCCAATATATATTGTGATACAGGACTGGCTTGATGATATATCATTATCCGTGGGATAAGTGTGGCTAGAAGAAAGACAGTGCTAATAGAGCTAAAGACGCATAAACGAACAGAGTGACCTAGTTTTATCGCCGTGGATCTGGTTTGATGGTAAGAAAAAGTTTTCCATCGCCTCCATAAAATAAAACCAGAGTGACCTATAGTAGTATATGGTATATAAACAATTATAATAATAAATGAAAATAATACAAAATTATAATACAAAATTATACTGTAGTTATCTACTAACATGACATAGGCATTGAGAGCCCAGTTAGAACCAGATTAGGTATCACATATCCATAGTACGTTCTATCGTTAAATTTAGGTATGCACATATACAAAGATACTGTGGTACCAAAGTTATCGATATTTGCATCTATTATAATTGAAGCCATTAAATTACAAATAGAATATAGCCAAATAGCTCCCGATACGTAATAAGAACACTTTTGTTCAATTCTTAAATCTTCCCGGATCAATGCGTACCATAAATAAAAAACTTTAAAATTGAAAAATGTGAGTTTCCATAATATTGTAAAAAGATGGAGAATAGAACAATATTATCCCTTACACCGTCTTACTATCATAGCGTAATTTCAAATACACTGCAATATAGACTATGATAACAGTATAATATAAATAGATAGTTCAATCACAGATAATTTTTCTTACGAGACGGTGTGAAGAGAAAGTATGACCCTACCTATTACTAAAGGAAATACATGTGTCGGAAAGAATAAAAATGATGTAATTTTCTGACTTATTTTACATAATAACGAATGGATTCCTACAGTGCTTAAATCATCACCGAACATCAATATAGGCAATATCCCAATTGAATCAAAAAATAATGCAGATATGAATAATTGAAGTAACGTCGAATGCGTAAATTGAGGTGATGAAGTTAATAAAGCAAAGACAAGAACACCCAAAAGAAAGATGCTAACCAATTGTAACACTATAAAAACTATAGTACTTAATTGATATGATGGCATTGTGAAAAATCGCGAATGTCTTAAAAAGAGATGGGAAGATCTCCTAGGATATCCGGTATTAAAACCATGAATATATATGCTATTTAAGCAAATTTTTACAACCCGATAACGTTAATAAATACGAAATACATAATCAAATTCTGGGATTGTGCCCAACCAATTGTTTTTCATATTGGGCAATTCCACATTCTTATCACCAATTAGGTTACGACATCAGATATAACGATTTATAACGATAAACAATGCTGCAGCATTTAAACTATACTACAGTACGCGACATGATAACATGATCACAAATATTTACAAATCACTTCAAATTTCGTCATTTACATAATAAGAATATATACATTCGTACGCATAGTATTTATTGGCATAAAATTTCTAATTATGGATGCATTCAATTAAAGCCTGTAAGTATCGGACTTATCGAAGTGACAAATAGTGAAAACTTAATTTGGCTGTACTCTCATTGTTCAAATACGCATAACAGTAATAACTGCCGAACGATAATAATCACGTTATCGTATGAGAGCAAACCAAAATTTATACCTGTACTACTTACCTACTTACGTACGTACGTACGTACTTACGATTAGTGATGGGATTAAAGATGCTTGCCAAGATCTATTAAAAAAATTTTGATTCTTCATAAATTATTATCGAATGCAACAATTTAAGTATCACCTATTTTTAACATCGTTAGTCCCATCATTACTGTATATACGTAAAGTAACTCACTTTAGAGACACGTGCTTATGTAATTAATTTTGATTGGGTTAATGTTATATAATCTATAAACTTCAAATTTTTGACAGGATCGTAAAATTTATACTGTATACAGTATATATATGAGTGCTGTCAAGGAAAAATCTGGAATTCTTAATTTTCGGAAACTCCGCTTTTATATTTTCTGAAAATGAAACTTGGAAAACTAGCAATTCCTCATATATCAAATTATAGAACTTTATATGACTTTATGACTTTGCTATCCCTGTTGTGTCTCTAAAAATTTTTATAGCATTAATAAAAAAAAAATTTACTGAATAATATAGTAAAAAGTCGATAAATGTTCACGTTTATTTATGTATACGTATTGTATTATAAATCTTTAGTTAGAGTTCCAATCCATTAAGTATTCTGAATCTGAACTACCATTTACTATTGATATCCGGATAATTATCCGAATGCCTGTCAGATTATCCGGATATCTGAGCGATGATACGTACGGATTTACCCGGATTGGAACTCTAGTCTTTAGTAATCAAATTTTTATTTACAATAAACGTTTATAAACTTATTTCTTGGCTCTCTTCTTAATCAATATGATTTATGCAAATATGGGAAACCCTGAATTATTTACATCGTTCTATTAAACGTTTATTCGCTTTTAGTAAATCGACTAAAAAAGGCAAAATAAAATAATTCAAATTAAATTGCCAAGAAATCTTTTGCATAGCAAATAGCTGAACTGGATTTATATTAATATTTATGTAGTAAATGAATGCAAATGTTTCACGTTAGATAATAAAAAGCAGAATGCCAAGAGATGCGTAAAAGAGAAATATCTATATGCATTGCCTTTTTAAAGCGATCATTATATTACGTTATTTTATTATGTAAAATAATTTACTAATGAATAGAACTTTTGAATCGAATTTATACAAAATTTTCAATTAAGTTTATGCTATGTCCTTGGATTAGAATGGACCGCATGCACACATAATCCCACTTCTGCACTTAATAAACTATTATGCACGCAATCTTTTATTTTACTAACAGCCAAATGAAGTATAATATTTGGAGTATAAACATTTACTGGTCGGAAATGGTAAACTTGTTGCTTTCTGTTTCAAAATTTTCAGATTGACTTTCTACGTGTTTTTTAAATTTTTACTTTCGGACATTTAATGATTTTCCGAATGTTTCGATACACCAAATGAATTGATCTAAATCTTGACCAAAAGTATAAGAGTATATATAGCAAGGATTAGAGTAGATATGCGATATAAATTGTTACAGCTTATTCGATAAGTTTGGTTTAGGTCACAACTGTTTCTATCACATCCCTAGATAGAGATGTGCCGTATACAGTATTGCATGTATATTCTGTACGTACGTACGTAACTTATGTATAGTTCTTACGAAATAATAAGTAACAATAATATCATTACTCGTTAACTTATAACGCATAAAAAAAATTTTATAATTCCGGGTCGAATTATGTTGATCATGGGACAAGACAATTTTAATGCCGGATGAATTAAATGGTGAATACGGCTAAACGATTAGGCGGTTTTTAATATAACCAATGATTAATTTCTTGTGACTAACCAATCATAAGAAGTTATTCCAAAGTACGGTGTAAACAGAATAGATTACATATGGGCGGATTTTAACGTTTTGAAGGTGATAATTAAAATTGATCTACAGATCTACATATATATTTGTTGTAAAGTGTATAAACAAACAAATGTGATATAAACAAATAACTAACCAATTAAATTTATCATGTGATATTTAGTGAGATTACCAAAGATTACTTATTACTATAAAAGGAAATTTTACAATTTGATATACAATAAAAAACGTTAATTTACTATTAGATTTTGTATTATCACATTTTGCAGATCAGCCACATAAATCCGTCCATATGAGTAGCAACCAAAATTCAGCAGATCAGCCAGAATATAGGGTCGGATTAGGCCACTGTATTTTCGACTGAGGTAAAATTGCCACCTAAAAAGTTTTGAAAATCATGTAATATTATCAATTCATTATAATAGTATTAATAAAGTATTAGTTGATTCAGAAATGACTTTGTTTCCTTTGATTCTTCAAAATGTAAAATGATCATTGCAATCTTTTAAAAACATAAAATCAAATAACACAATTACATCTTGTTCATAATAATCAAAATTTCCATGAAAAAAGAAATAAAATTATAAAAACTAATCAGACAAATACAATTACACCAGAAAATATTATAGATTTTATTTTGAATGCTCTTCCGGAAGATTATAACTAATTACTTATTTGAGCAAAAAGTTTTATAATTCTGCAACAAAAAAATTATTGAAGAAAACATGATTAATCCAAATAGTAACAAATAGATCGATAATAAAAATTTTGAGCCATTGTATAAATTGGAGGAGAATTATAATCATTTTAAAAGGCAATGGAATATTCCAAATACAATACTTAGAAAAATCGTAATAATAATACTTTATGACTGTAATAAATATTACGTTTATTGAGTTTATTTGAAATAATAAAATGATTAATTTATTGCTTATCGTTATTATTTTTTAGTATATAAATTTTTTATTTGATCAAGTTAAATGACTTTTTAGTACTCAATATATTTATCACATGATAATCAAAACTTTTTTGGGTGGCTATTTTACCTGGTCGTATTTTCATATAGTAACGCTCATGGGCACTATTTAGAATAATGGCCCAAATTAAGCTTAATTTGGGCCAAAAATTGAAATTATACCCCTACACATTACTTCACGAAAATACAGTAATAAATTGGCAGCCTATATATTAAGTAAAATTGCTTAGCTACTGATTTGCTATAGTACTGTACAGTAGAACCCCAAGCAATATATATCAGAGATGGTAAATGATCTAAAATGACCTAATAACTCAAATGAATAATAACTAGTCACTATATAGTATGAAATGACCTGTTAGGTCATTTGGTCATTTAAAAATTTTACTCTATTATAGATGCCGTATTTTTAATTGAACCTAGATGCCACATAAAAAATGTGTGGCAGATTCTCGATTTTGATGGGCTAAAAAAAATTAAGCCAGAATTACTTATAATTCTACTAAAGAAATCGCAGCTGACTATTAAGTGAAATTGTTCCTGTGTCAATTTTACCATAATGCGCTTATTTTTTAAAAATTTTTATTTTTGTAATGAAAAAGTTAAAAGTTAATTCTGGCCAGAATTTAGTAAACAATTTTGTAATGTGGACCAAAATTTCGAAGATCTTTGGCCGTTAGCCAATCAAAATTGAGGATCTGCCACGCATTTTTTATTAAGCTTAATTCAGGCTATTATTCGAAATAACGCTCATAAGCGTTATTATGTAAAAATACTGTATAAACTATAATTGGTTATAGTATCTTGATCGGTTACCTGAATAAAATTAATACACATGTTGCATATAACGATAATCGATCAGGTTATTTAATCATATAAATTTATTATAAGTATAGCTTTAAAAACCCAACAATTCAAGTTTTAGTGCTAAACTTAAATTAATAAACTAACTTCTACAGTATTATAAAACAATTCATTCATGTGGTTTATTTATTCAACTATGTGGATTATATACTTATCCTAATTCATATTTATTTATTTATGCAATTAAACTTTAAATAGAATTTTACATGATTTCAAAATTTAAAATAAACTAAATAGTATCATTTTCCAATAAAATATAAAATTATTAAAATGTACCTGGCAAATTTTTGATTTATTTTGTGCAACTGAGTCACGTATTTTTAATTTTTATAATTAAATTACATCAGCAAATTATATAAACGTAATCTTACGTAAGATATTACGGCCCGTAATATCGCGCAAGAATTACGGTCTGGACATAATATTGCGCAATTTATTA
>CAJVPY010000474.1:0-26673 GCA_910591965.1 Dentiscutata erythropus | reverse complement strand
TCTCCATTACTTACTAGTTACTGTTTTTACAAAAATTGTTTGGGAAATTTTGGTTTTAGTGATTGTCAGAAAGAGTTCTGGTTTTTAATTTAAAATAATACAAATAAGTTATATATAATAGATAAATTTATATCTGGAATTATTCTGACACTTTGTTATATAGCAAATTATAGAAAATTATGTATCGACTCTTATTTATTTTTATTAAATGGGGTGCTAGTAAAAACCAAGCAAATTGTTTTTAGCATTTTTTTTCAAATTTTAAATTAAATTATTTCAACAATTAAACTAAATTTGATAAATTTTTTTATTTTAATTTTATAACTATATAAAATTAAAATAAAAAATTTTCAAGTTAGGTTTATTAGTTGTTGAGATATTTTATTTTAAAGTTTTAACAAAATTTACTTAAAAACAATTTGCTTAGTTTCTATTAGCACTCCAAATATTAACTATTCTAGATTTTCTTAAATTATTATATTTATATTATTTATATTACATTCAAAAATTTTTTTATTGATTTTGTTACTGTTATATAATATTGTATAGTATGTAATTCTTTTTTTTTTAATTGTCTAAAGCAAAGTAAAGAATTTATATTTCTACACTCTTTAATAACCAAAACTATGTTTTTGATACTTTTAGAATTTAAATATCAAAAATATAGTTTTGGCATTTTCATTAATAATGTTATGTATCTATATCTGCACATTTGTATAACAACAACACATATTTACACATCTGTGCTCAGAAAAATATTTTTTAAAATAATTTTTATACTTTACTAAAATAAATTTTTGCTTTATAAAGTTAAATAATCCCAATTAGTTTTAATTAATCATTTATATTTATATATTGTATTTAAGTTGAACTACTGTACTTGTATTTCTATTTTTTGCTAATCTTAGTTAACTTTTTATTTTAATTTAATTTGCACAGATTTACGCTAATCTCAAATTTTTTTTTTTTAAAAAAAAATTTGGCAGTCTTGCCTTCACTTTATTAGGCTTTGTAATAATTATCTAAACTATTAAAATTTTCTAAAGAGTTATACTCTATAGTATCTAAATTACAAGTAGAGACTCACTTGGTTGCTTACTAAGTACTTATGTGTGATCTGCTATAGTAAAATTTGCCTCTGTATTATTTTATTTTGCAATTGGCTTCAATAATATATCACTAGCCGGATCTTACCACCTGTTAAAACTACAAATTATTTTTTTACCAATCTGCCCATTGCCTTTCTTCAATCTACCTTTGAACCTCTTTCTTAGCTATCTCTAAGGTTGAATACCATCTTTTATCCTCTTCTTCATTTTTATCTTTTTTTTTTTCCTAGTATGTTTATCTGGTAGCTTTTTCTTTTTTTTTTTTTTTCTTGCCTTTTTGTATAATTTTTTTTATCTTTTAACATGATTTCATTTTCTTTCTCCCATTCCTGTACTAGTTTGTATCTTGCAACCCATATTCTCTTATATACTTCTTTTATCTAATTCTTCCAAAGTCTATCTAAAAAATTCTTTGCTTGATTATTTGAGTTAAAGAGAGGTCTCAACTTATCGAAGTCTTCTTTTATGATTAGGCCTCTAATCTATCTTTCTCTTCTACGCAATTCTTCAGTTTGGGATCTCTTTCCTAATATTGTTAAGACTTCTTCTTTGGTTGTCTCCATGCTTTCTACCTTTTTTAATTCAAGCAAGGTTGCTTCTACTACTTGCTTCTCTAAATCATGAAGAAGGTTCAGAGAAGTTCCACAGCTCACCAGATGTTTTACATTCTCTTTCTTTTTTTTTACATATAATATATTTGTCTGTCTTGTATGTTTTCAGTCTTCTCTGATTGAGTTTTTCAAACACCGGAAGCATGTTGTTTATACACTTTATTTCAAAGAGCTGTAGTGTATTTGATTTGAAAGTATGGTTCATTGTTTGGTTTCACTCCTTATTATGTTGCATAGCATGGACCAAGATTGAGTGCTCTTTCTTTCTTGATGAGTTTTATTATGTGTATTATATATAAAAGCCTATTTTGCTTTTAATAACACTCTCTCTAACATTTTAGTAAAGGAACAGATAGGCTTTTTAACTAGTTTACCTTCTCACATGTATCTTACTTTGTAGCCTTTCATATATAATGTTTCTGGATTTAGATACTTCATTGACTTGGAACCTTCTTTTGCTTTCAAATCTGCAAGATCATTAAATATATCACCTGAGTGACCCTTGATTTTTATAAAGTGTGTGTTTAGCTTCTTTGTCTTGATCACCTCTACAATTGTTGTTACCAAATCACAATTCTTAGTCTTTAACCATGGTCTTAACTTGTTTGTCTCTAGGCCTCTTTTGATTGCTAATATTGCTGCTTTACTATTTGTTCTTATCTCAACTCTTCTTTCTAGGGGTGTAGTTAGTAATATGAATAATATTGCTATCATTTCTGCTATTGTAGATGAGAACTGCCTCTTTGTCGCACAAGACATTTGTCACAAAAGCTAACTTGTTTCTGTAGTTTGAATTACTCCACATTTCATTACTAATTTTTCCTCCTCAGTAGTACCAAGTGAACCATTTGTATAAAAAAATAAACTATCTAATTCTCTATTTTGTTTTAAACTTTCTGCTATTCTAGATCTAATTACATTATCACGAACTATTCTATTAACTAAAACCATTTCCCAACATTCACACTCTATACCTATTTCACTCTTCTTTTTTATTTTTTTTATTTCTTTTGCTTTAACAAGAACTTTTACTTCCTTTTTACTGACTACCTCTTCTATGTGTCTTTTTTTAAAGATTAACTTCATCTCTTTTTCTGTTTTCTAAACTATGTTTGAAATATCTCTAAGTTTTCTACACTTAACCATGTGATATTTACTTTTTTTATCAATTACTAATAACTGCTATATTTCATTTTCATAATCATATAGAGGGGAGTCAATAAAAAAGAGACAAATTGTTTTTAGTAAAATTTTTTTAATTTTTAAATTAAAATATCTCAACAACTAATTAATCAAATTTGCTAAAAAAATTTTTATTTTAATCTTGAAATTGTATAGAATTAAAATAAAAAGGTTTTTATTAAATTTGATAAGATAATTGCTAAAATATTTAAGCCTAAAGTCAAGAAAACTTTTACTTAGAAAAAATTTGTCTCTTTTCTATTGACTCACCCCCATATGTTGTTTCTTTGTATTTTTCAACTTCCATATATGTATTTTCTTTTTCTTTAACCTTTTCTACATTGAGCATTGCATTTGCTTCATCTCTCCAACAAACCTATTCTTTTATCCTTTTATCACTACTTGGTTCTTTTGTCTCTAAACTAAATGCATTAACATTATTTGTTTCGCAGTTATATCTATTTTTGACTACTCACATATAAGGATTTTCTAGCATTTCTCTTTCTAATCTAGCGAACCAGCCTGCTTTTTTCTTTTTAGACTCTTGCCACCTGCTAATTTGATTTGATTCCATGTATATATTGTTTTGCTATCTTTTGCAATGAGTTGTGAAACCAAAATTAAATTCAGGCTACTTGCTTTCATTTTCTCATAGGTCATATTCAAACATTCAAAGACACTTGTGATCTTTTCATCATTCACTGTTTATGTAATGTCTAAATTCCAACTCTTTATAATTTCATTTTCTTCTATTACAAAACCCAGAGTGTATACTTGTTGCAAGATATTTATATCTAAGTTACGACCTTTTGCTAATAAATTTTGATTTGTTAGAATACAGTTCAAAGATCCTGCTCTCAGCTAGCCTTGCTTAAACCTTCTTGCCATTGATTCTTTTAATAAACCTGGTGTATTTAATCTGACTAGCAACTCTGATATATGATGCTTTATATATCTATTCCAAAGACTTTTAAAATCCGTTATTTCTAGATGTTTTGTTATTATGTTCGCTATTGTGAATAGTATTAATATTTTCCATTTTATCAAATGAATTATTGGTTGATATATTCTCTCACACTGCACTTTAGTTAAACATGAGACCATTAATTTATACTCTAAAGTAGATATAAGAATTGCATTGTTTATATATATGATTTAGTTTAAGACATCTGTTTGTGTTTAAATAAGCCTGCAATCTTGTCTACTATATTTTTTGCTTTGAATATATCAGATTTTTTTTGATTCTTAATTGACATCCAGACTTCTAAAAATTTTGTCGTTTCTTTAGGATCTTTTGCTACAATTCTAATTCTCAGGTTGCCTATCCAGATTGCTAAAGCTTCTGCATGCTTCTTTTTACCCAGTTTTAACACTATGAGTTCAGTCTTATTTAGATTTATTTCAATATCATTTAACTTATAAAACTTTTGTGCGATGTCAATTGTACTTTGCATGCTTTCTTGACTATTTGCCAACCATGTTGTATTGTCTGCATATGCTAACACTCCTACCCTAATATTTGCTTCAGTGTTCTTTGAATTTATACATGTTTCTGTGTTATGCATTTTGTAATCTAACTTAGCTTTTTGTACTTTACAAAGCAATAGATTATAAAAAATCCTTCAAACCAATGGAGACTTGGTCTATACCATCTCCTGCTTTTATACAATTTGTATTTCCAAACTCTGTTATAACACTAAGCTGCCTATTCTCATATAGCTCTATTATTATCTCAATTATTTTTGCTGGAATTTTAATTCTTTCTAAAGCTTTTTTAAATAAGACTATACTAACTAAGTCAAAGGCTTTCTTCATATCTTGAAACGTGGCCCAGAGCTCTTTTTTTTTTTTACTGCTTCTTTATTATATTGTTTATTATGTGTATAGGGGTTGATGTACTTTCTCTAGACAAGCCTGTGAAGTTTGCTTCTTTTAATATACTATTTTTGCTTAGTATGTTATCCATCCTTATTTGTAGCATTTATGGTAAAACTTTTCTACATGTTTCAAGTAATACTATAGGTCTCGTATTGCTTAAGTTATATTCCCACAAGCTGTTTCTTGCTTTGTTTGAGAATTGTATTCATTAGTACTAAAATTTTCTTAATCACTTTGGGTGATAATTTCTTAAATAGAACATAGCCAATATTTGAAATTCCTGGTGCTGTATCATTTCTAGTTTTATTTAGAGCTTATGTCCATTCCTCTAATATAAAGAAGTCTGCTACTTCCTTATATATCATAGGGACAATTTTTTTTTTGGCTTGTATTCTTCTTTCTATTTTGCTTTTATCTCTTTAAACTTTTAACTCCTTTTTCTAAATTGTTCTTCAAAGTGAGAGATTACTTGCCATTTTACTCCTTCATTATTGATCAATTTCAGGTTATAAACTCTAGAATTCTTCCTTACAAGAACTTTATCAATCATAATTTGTTGTATGGTCTATTTAGCAGGCTTTGAAGTATTTTTTTTTTATTTTTTTCTATCATACCAAATCTCAATTCTATTTTTTCCCAAATTTCACTTTCTTTTTTTTTCTGCTCTTTATCATCTGCTTTTTTTCTAAGAACTTTGCCCCAGTTTCTTAGATTCTCCAAATAAATTTGATTCCAACACTCTGGTATTTGTATAATCTGTGTTTGGTGCAGTTAATTTATTTCATCAATTCTCTTATTTAAGCTTTCTCTCTCATTAGAGTTAATCTTTATGAAAGGGCTTTTTTTACTTCTCTTTTGTAAATAATATAAAAACTTAATTTTTCTGTAAATTTCTGCCTTGGGATTGACTTCTTTTTCTGAGCTTCAGTTTTCTTAACATTAACCCAAGGTATGTGTTCTAATGCTGCATTCATTATTGCGCTACTAATGTTGTCATATTCAATATTAATATCTATAGGTGTATTATATGAAGTTTTTGCCTTCCTGTCTTGATCTTTTGTGAAAAAAAGGCGCTCTACATGCATACTATATGTCTCCTAGTCTTCTGATGATGCCTTGTGATATAAGTAAACTTTTCTAGTTGGTTTCTCTTTATTTCTTTTGCTAAGTTTTCCATATATGAGTATTTTATTTACTTCTAATTTTGTACATACAATTTTATAATCACTACCTGTTACTAAATTAATGTTTTTAATTGTAGCTTTGTTGAGAAAATTTCTTATCTCTTCTCCAATCCATATATAATCAATTCTTGAAGCTACTTTATCTTTTTGCCAGATATATTCTTTCTTGTGTGAAGTTAAATATCTATAGGAGTCTATTATCTCTTTGCTTTTAAACCATTCAAATAGAGTTTTCTCCAGCCCTTGATTTTTACAGCCTGTGTTACTGGTATCTAATCTTGTATTATATATTGTATTAAAATTTTTAAATATGCTTATGTATGTGTCAATCTTATTTTTATATATTTATTGTACTACTATACGTTGCACCTTCTTGTTAATTTTTTTATTTGCTAGTGGCAAATATATTACCTATATCTGTATAATTACTTTTTTAAAGAAAAACTTTAACTTTAGAATATATGAATTGAATTTTTTGACTATAGCTAAATATCTTGCCTAATTTTTACTAACTAAAGCTCCTACTCCTAACCTTTTTAATTTATCTACTTCTTTTGTTGATTAAAAGCTTAGATATCCAAATTCTTCTATATCTATCCATCAACTCTCTTCCTCATTTATATTAGTTTTTGCCATCCCAACGATGTTCAAACTCTCTTCTTTATCTAAAGCTGCTAAATTTCTTAATTTTTGCCCATTTAGCTTTAAACTATTTATATTATGAAACCCTAAACTAAGCTGCTCGTAACTATTATTTTTTCTATTTAGGTTCTTACATTGTTCTTGTGTTTTGGGCTCTCTTGAAACAGAAGTGAAAATTTCTGTTGTGCTCATATTATTTAATTCACTCATAGTAACTTTTAGGAGCATATTGCAATTATTTGCTCTATTATTTTGAACTTTTGTCTTATTTCTGCCAAAATTTTCTCTAACTCATTTGTTTCTTGTCTTTTAGCTTTTTTCCCTTTTCGATTAGTGATTGGCAATCTATTAGATCCTGTTGCAAGTTCTGATCTCTGAGATACATTCATATTATCTATATTGAAAAGGAGCTTTCTGGTGCTACTTCTGGCTCATATACTACTCTTTTCACTATTTGCAAGGACTCCATTAGTGTGAATAATCTTTTTTGGGCTCTGATTTCTATTTGCTTGTTGTTTGCATATATGATATTCACTTTTATGTATACTTCTTTTTGCGTGTTTTTTTCCTTCTTGATTTTTTTTATTATCAAAAAGACAATTTTCTCTATAATAGTGATTTACATCCCACTTCATTCGACGATTATAATAATATGGATTTGTTGATTTTGCTTTTTGTAGATCTAACATTGACATAAAATATATAAATACTACTTCTCTCTGATTACTATTTTTGTTGTCTGGTATATATATTACTTTAAAGTTGCTAAGTTGGTGAAGTAGTGTTGCTTTATATGCATTATGTGGTACCCCTCTTAATATAAGTTTAAATTTATTTCTGAGCCCTAGTTTTCTTTTGTTGAATCTGCCGCTAGTTGTTCTTACTGTTTTTCCCATTTTATAATGAATTGCCCAAGTATTCATAAAGATATGCTTTTTTTCTTTATTTGTATATCTAACTCTAATATAAGTAGCTTTACGTTCTGTTGAAACATACCACTTAATATTTTCTACAAATCTATATATTTTTAAACATTTTTTTATATTTTTTGCTCTTGCTAATATAGGTAGGTTCTATTCACTTCCTTGTGAAGAGCCCCTTTCTTAATGTTTTTGGGATTTACTTCTGGTATAGTCTCTTGTTTAGAACTATTCTTATATACCTACATAGATTTATATATATCTTCATTTTTATCTAAAGTAGCATCTTTTTTTGTTTTAGCCTCTTTTTTATTTAATTTTTCTCTTTTTTTGACTATACCAATCTATTCTTTCACTTCTTGTATTGCTTGATTTTCTTGTTCGAACTTAGTATAAATTAACGTCACTTTAGTTTTTGTACCTTCTTCTGTGTTATCTTTTTTTAATATTTCAATTTCACTCTTATTAAGATTTATTTCCACTAATCTTAGTAGTACTGCTTCTTCTTTTTTTCTAGCAGTTAGATCTTCTACATTATCTGTTATTTTGTGTTTCCTTTTTAAAGTTTCTTCTCAGGCACTTGGTTTTTTTTCTTTTATATCAAGCTCTATTTTTGTTAAAGTACCTAGTATTTTTAATCTTTTCTTCTCATTTAGTTTAAGTCTTTCTTTTTTCATACTTGTTGTAACCTCAGTTACCTTGCCAAGGAGCACCTGTTTCTCAATTGACAATTCTTTATTCTGATCAGATTTATACAAAGTCTATTTATGCATTTCAATTGTACTGCGGATTGTTATTATAAATTCCGGGTCTTGATATTCAAGATATCTCACTATGTTTCAATTTATATTTAATGTAAATTTGCTGTGCTCTGCATATATTTCTTGTCTTTTAGTTTGCGATATTGAAGCAAAATCTTTAATTAGCATTAGATTCATGTGTTCAATATTTCTATATTATATCTGTACTATAAGTATATTGTGTAATTATCTTTTCGAAATTTCTAGAATGTATGTTTGTTTTGCTATGAATGAATACATGATGGATTGTTTGTTTGTTTGTACATGTGTTGTTTGTTTGTTTGTTTGTTTAATTATATATCTTATAATAATCTATGATTCAGAGTCTAGATATATCTCTCAAAAAAAAACAGAAAATTTTTCAAAAGTAGTTTTTCAGAAAAAATATATCTTCAGCTGAAAAAAGTTCTACCACCTGTAATGAAAACTTTGTTGTTGTTTTAACAAAGTATATGTAATTTTAGATGCTCTTCCTTTTTACTTAAATTACTTTGTGTTGTTTGCTATACCTAAAAGTGTTTTATGTCTAATTTTTTTTTTGTCAAAATTTGGTGCAAATGATCAGTGGAGAGGATTTATTATTTTTATATTAAGCATCTTAATTAAAATGTATTTGAAATTAATTTTAATTAGTAAAAGTGTATTAACTAATTAACTATACTTGCCAACAAGATAAATAAGATATAAGATACAGTTATTAGAAAAAACCAATTTGACATCTAGTATATTAAATCTAAGTGTTTGTATAACATATAAATTAAATAATTTTTATTAAAATAAACAATAAACAAAAATATTTTTAATTAATATTAGAGTTAGTATTAGTGTTTAAAATAGAATAAATCATAGTTTATACTAAAATATTGCAAGAAATTTTTTTTTCTTAAAGTTTAAAAAGTACAAACTTTTAATATATTATTTATTTTTAGTTTTTTTCTTTATTTTTATTGTACAAAAAAGATTTGCATATTGTATTTAATTTGATATTTTAATTGGTTTTTTAATCATTTTGTATAACCAAGTGTTAATACATCTTGTAGCTAAATAGTAATTGCCTAGTTATTATATTAATAAAAAAATTTTAAGTAATATTTATTTAAGGGTTCTTCTAGGCATCTCTAGCTAGAGATATATAACTATATATCTCTAGCATATTAACCAATCAAAATTCAAAAAAATCAGATGATTATATTATGTGATAAACTGATGCTACATGTAATATTTCCAAGGTCAGATCGGAAATCAGATAGGAAAATTAAATCGGAACAATAGTTTATTTAAAAATTTTAAACTACAAATTAAGCAAAATGCTAAAATTATAAAGTTCTATATTTTCGAACTTTTACCCAATCTGAACTATTAAAAAAATCAAGAAGTTTAATAGAACGATCAAAATGATAAATCTATGTTTTGAGCAATTCCCCATCTGATAATGTGATCACAAATTTTCCCTTCATCTATCTGTAAATCATATCGCTTATTAATGCACTTTCCGGAAGAGAAGTGAAATCTTCTAATTCAAAAACTCTACAATCGTGGTCTAAAGTTCTTCCTAAAAAGCTTAGAGATGATCGAGTTATATCCTGTGTTTAAAAATAGTATACGTGATTTAGATGGAGATATGTTAGCTTTGTATTGAGAATGATTGTAATTCTATAGTAAATTGCAGTAAAAAAACTTGCCAACTATTTTGGTGACATGAGGGTTAGGGTCTCGTAGCCTAGTGGTCTGGGCGCCTAACTCTCCACAGATGAGGTCAATGGTTCGATTATAGCTAGTGGTAATTAATTTAATTAATTATCTCTGTAATCTTCAGGAGCTTTCGAATGCGAAACCCTGTAGTGGTAAGACCATATGATGTATATATTTGGCCGATAAAGAATTCTTGAAAGGAGCCCGAGCCATGGAGAAAACTGGGTACTGCGTGTAACATGGGTCACAGAAGGTATTACTGCAAAAGGCTGTGCATGTGAATCCATGATTGGCAAGGTAGTACCAACAACCCTAAGGCGGCATTGAGATCTTGATTGGGAGAATGGCTAAATGCAATATATCCAGAAATGGTGAGAGAAGTAGTGAATATAGTAAGGGGCTGTGGTAAGAAGATAGCTTTACAAAATATAGAACATCTCTGGCACAAGGAAACAAGGAAAACTGGCTAAAAGAAACCCCAAAAGTATGGAAGCAGGTGATTCGGTGATACGAAAATAAAGACAGGCTAGAGAGTAATAGTCGCACAATCTATATGGGAGTCTATGATGAAACACAGCAAAGACGCAGGTCCCAGGTTACTGGATTATAATAGTAATTAAATGAGGTACTTAACTCCTGTTCTAAGGGTCCAGACCTCTGTATCACCATACCAATAAGGAGTACTATAGAAGAATCAGTAGCCTAATTTGGTGGTGTACAATGCGAATATCTGGATCGACGTAAAATAACACCCTAGTATAGTAGCAGGTGGCTTGAGAAACGAGTTTTATGACCTGACAGCACCTGGCTTGAGATACAAATTAGTTCCTTAGAGTAGCTCCTCAGAGACACCAAACTAGAAGCATCAAGGGCACCCACTCAAGAGACACCAATTTGGAAGTGGTACAAGAAATGAATTAGAAGTAATGTGATAAGTACTGAGAGGTAGAAGTTGGCTAGTAGATATTGTACAGTATTATATAAGCGAGATATATATGATAATATAGATTTGGGAACCATCCGGTGATTTAGTAATTAGTTCAGTCAAAAGGGTGGTTACTAAGGAGGTAAAATCTCATATAGCAGGTTGCACATAGATGCTAAGTTAGTAACTGGGTGAGCCTTATTTGTAAGTTGTAAATGTATGTATGTACATTTGTAACCACAATACCTTAGAGTACTAATAAAACAGTAAAGGCAAGACTGCCAAATTAAAAAAAAACTATTTTGGTGACATGGGCGATTTGGGCAGAATTATGTGGTGATTTGCTATAAGAAAACTAACTCTTTATCATATTTGCCGACTATTGTTGTAACATAAGTGATTTGGAAGAATTATGTTAGTTTTGTGTTAGAATGATTGTATTTCTGAGTAATTTGCTGTAAAGAATTCTGGTTTACTGTATTTACGCGCTATAGTGATACAAGTGATTTGGGCAGAATTATGTTAGTTTGTATTGGAATGATCATATTTCTGAGTGATTTGCTGTAAGAAAACTCTTTTACCGTATTTGCCGACTATTGTAATGATATAAGTGATTTGGGTAGAATTATGTTAGTTTGTGTTAGAATGATTGTATTTCTGAGTGATTTGCTATAAAGAATTCTGGTTTACTGTATTTACGCGCTATAGTGATACAAGTGATTTGGGCAGAATTATGTTAGTTTGTGTTGAAATAATCGTATTTAAAGTGATTTGCTGTAAGAAAACTCTTTTATTATATTTGCTAACTATTGCGATGATATAAGTGATTTGGGAGAATTATGTTAGTTTGTGTTGGAATGATCGTATTTCTAAGTGATTTGCTGTAAGAAAACTCTTTTACCATATTTGCCAACTATTGTGATGATACAAGTAATTTGGGCAGAATTATGTTAGTTTGTGTTGGAATGATTGTATTTCTGAGTGATTTGCTGTAAGAAAACTCTTTACCGTATTTGCCAACTATTGCGATGATATAAGTGATTTGGAAGAATTATGTTAGTTTTGTATTGGAATGATCATATTTCTAAGTGATTTACTATAAAGAATTCTGGTTTACTATACTTATGTGCTATAGTGATACAAGTGATTTGGGTAGAATTATGTTAGTTTGTGTTAGAATGATTGTATTTCTGAGTGATTTGCTATAAAGAATTCTGGTTTACTATATTTACGCGCTATAGTGATACAAGTGATTTGGGCAAAATTATGTTAGTTTGTATTAAAATAATCGTATTTAAAGTGATTTGCTGTAAGAAAACTCTTTTATCATATTTGCTAACTATTGCGATGATATAAGTGATTTGGGAGAATTATGTTAGTTTGTGTTGGAATGATCATATTTCTAAGTGATTTGCTATAAGAAAACTCTTTTACCATATTTGCCAACTATTGTGATGATACAAGTAATTTGGGCAGAATTATGTTAGTTTGTGTTAGAATGATCGTATTTCTGAGTGATTTGCTGTAAGAAAACTCCTTTACTGTATTTGCTAACTATTACGATGATATAAGTGATTTGGAAGAATTATGTTAGTTTTGTATTAAATGATCGTATTTCTGAGTGATTTGCTATAAAAAATTCTGGTTTACTGTACTTATACACTATAGTAATACAAGTGATTTGGGCAGAATTATGTTAGTTTGTGTTGGAATAATCGTATTTCTGAGTAATTTGCTGTAAAGAATTTTGGTTTACTGTACTTATGCGCTATAGTGATACAAGTGATTTGGGCAGAATTATGTTAGTTTGTGTTGGAATGATTGTATTTAAAGTGATTTGCTATAAGAAAACTCTTTTACTGTATTTGCCGACTATTGCGATGATATAAATAATTTGGGCAGAATTATGTTAGTTTGTGTTGGAATAATTGTATTTCTGAGTGATTTGCTGTAAGAAAACTCTTTTACCATATTTGCCGACTATTGCGATAATATAAGTGATTTGAGAGAATTATGTTAGTTTGTATTAGAATGATTGTATTTCTGAGTGATTTAGGGGAAGGACAGAAATCAGGTGATTTCAAGTTATTAAGAGGCTATACCCCCACCCCCTACCTGATTCAAATATTAGCCAATTAAATTTAACTACAAAATATAGGACCTGATCGAATCACATACCCCCACCCCCTAAGAAATCAAGTGATTTCTGTCCCTTCCCTTACTGTAAAAAATTCTGGTTTACTGTACTTACGCGCTATAGTATTACAAGTGATTTGGGCAGAATTATGTTAGTTTGTATTGGAATGATCATATTTTTAAGTGATTTGCTATAAGAAAACTCTTTTACCGTATTTGCCAACTATTGCGATAATATAAGTGATTTGGGAGAATTATATTAGTTTTGTGTTGGAATGATCGTATTTCTGAATGATTTGCTGTAAAGAATTCTGGTTTACTGTACTTATACACTATAGTGATACAAGTGATTTGGGCAGAATTATGTTAGTTTTATACTAGAAATCATAGTTTCCATAGTAATTCAGTTATGCACTATACTTGCCTACTATTGTAGTAACATAAGTGATTAGACCGGGTTATGTTAGTTTATATTTTGATTTCTATAGTAAATTGCTATAAAAAATTCTGCTATTGTACTTACCTACTATTGTGGTGAGATAATTGATTTAAACGAGATTATGTTAGTTTTGTGTTGGAATAATGTGGTTTCTAGAATGATTTATTGTAAAAAATTATGTTACTATACGTACTTGCCGACTAGTGTAGTTATATAAGAGATTTAGATAAAGTATGTTAGTTTTGCCACAATTTCTACAATGCTTTTTGCAAAAAAATTTTGCTACTATACTTACCAACTATTTTGATAATATAAAAGTGATTTAGACAAGATCATGTTAGCTTGTGTTGGATAATCGTGATTCTTATAGCTGACTATTGCAGTGAACTAGATAGGATTGTGCTAGTTTAGTACCAGAATCATTATGATTTTGTGATTTACAATAAAAAAATTCTTATTGTACTTACCTGCCGTAGTAACATGTTACAAAAAAATAACTTCTGTTTTCAACAAAAAAAAAAAATTATATATATTAAAATTTCAAGCTCAAAATCGATTACAATACTCAGAATTTTATTCAAGAACTTCATTTTTTTAATAATAGATAGTAGTGGTGGGTACTATGTGAAGAACCAGGTACTATTTTTGGGATATATCATATTAAAGCAGTAAATCAATACAATTTTACTCGAGTCTTATTAAAGAAACAGGATAGTGAGTAATACCCGGGTTTTAATTGTAGGGTATTATTTTTGGAATAAGCAGTAGCTAACAGTAACCACTCAAAAAATAAATTCAAAATTCTTAACAGTTTTTATATTCAGATTGACGGTATAATTCCAACCTTTTATTTCTTTTATTTGTTAACTATCACGTTTAATAAGAAATATAAATATGAAAGAAAAAAAAAATTTTGAATCTTGTCGATAGCATTGTAAAGTGTAAAAGTCAATTAATTAAATTTCATCTCATGATGAATAAACTAAGATTGTAATCTAAAAAAAAAATTTACTCTATGTACGAATGCATTTTCGAAACTGGTTTAGACTAACATTCTCGCCTCGGTTTTGGGACATAACTGTTTCAAGATTCTTTTTTGGTCAGCCTCGCTTTTTTTTACAGAAGGTATATTTTTCTTTTCTTTTTTCTTCTTACACCTAATTCTTTGTTTTTTTTCCTTCTCGCATCTAATTCTTTTTTCCTTTTCCTTTTCGGACCTAATTCTTCCTTTTTTTGGTCGGCCAATAGCCTTGCTTTTTATAGAGTTATTAATTATTGGATGTTTTGGGGATGCCGAAGTATTCTCATAAATTGAAACAAGATCGTTGTTAGCATCATATAATATCTCCAAATATTTTTCAAGGTACAATGTAAAATCAGCACATTTATGAGGATCCGTCAAAATTTTGTTTGCAATTTCTTCTAATAGTCGTTGGATACACATAAACCGGATTCGAGAGTCACCTTCACCAAATGATTTATGTAATACTAAAGCTCCTGGATCTTGTGGTTGTGTACGGCTATAAAAATTGACATAGTCTTTTGCAAACTCCAACTCGGATGGGTTCTTTTGCCAGCATTTTGGAAAGTAGATAGAATTGAGTTGAGTGAAACACAGACAAACTGCAACTGCAAGGGAATGGCAGCAAACTATTCTAGCAAATTCGAGATTGTGGTAGCAACAAGCAAGTACCTTGCCATCATAGTAGACACGACATATAACGTCTGGCTTTTCATAACATGATAGCTCAAAACAACACACTCCATTGTTATCGGTTATTTCCTTACATGCATATGCGTCTTTTCACTCCATTCTGCCTCAAATTTTTTCCAGGCATATTTTGTCAGACACCCAGCAGCCTGGTTTTTAATTAGATTTGGAAAATCCAAAGATATGGGGTAGACAAGTTCTTTGTAAGCAGAAATATGTTCTGCCTCTTCCCGAAAGTAAAGCGCATGCTCAAAGGCTGCTAAAAATTCCATGAGTCTTGTTTTACAGTCTACGAAGCCTTTTAAAAAACTGTTTATTGATTCCCCTCTCTGCATCGATGACATGTCCACAAAAAAATAGTCCTTTAAATATGCTGGGACCCACCGTTCATACCACCAACTAAAAACTCCCAGGTACGACTGTGCCTCAGCATAGTCTTCATTTTCCATTATACATTTCTATCGCTTTTCAAACTCATTTTGGTCAATATAATAACTTAAACATTTTATAAGATCCGTGTGAAACCTGATATACTTCGTTTCAAGCTTAGAGGTCATATTGGACCTTATATTTTTTACCATGTGCCAGATACAAAGACTATGTTTTGTACCATACTTATTAGTAAGAACAGAATGGATAGCATTGGCCATCACAAAATCATTATCAGTGAGAATAGTCTGGAGTGTAGTGCCGAATATACAAATGAAAGCTTTGAAAAGCCATTCAAAACTCGAGGCCGTTTCGTCACGAAGTAGCGCACCAGCAGCGCAATAAGAGAAACCGTTATTTGTGATGCCTGTAAACACCCCAAAAGGTATCAAGAAGTAGTTACTCTTGTACGTGTTATCATACACAATCATATTATTAAAACACATATACTGTCTTTTTTGTGCAGCATATACCCAAATCACATGTTTCAATTGGTTATTTTTATCCAGTTCAAATTCATAAGAAAACTCAGGTCATCATTATGTTTTTGTTGAAGAAGGAAAGAAAATTGTGGGCTTGAAATTCATTACACAATGTGCGATTAGCATCAACCAAATTATACACATCTTTAATTAACCACTTCTTTACGACTGTTCCATATTTCATTGTAAGGAGGAATTAGATTTGTGGTATTGCAATTCCTGCTTTTTTTGCAGTAAGAATTTCTTCTTTAATAAAGCCCGGTATTTCTCGGTTAGCAGGCATAATGCACATGAGTTGGAGCGGAATAAGTTCATGATTATGGTGTAGATTTACTTGTGATATATAATATTTATCATCGTCTTTGTTATAATTGAGACGAACAGACTAGAGGCAGTTGCACTTTTTTGATTCTTTATTCCTACTTTTCTTATTCGGATCTTTAGGTTTAGGTTTGAACATGCCAGAGCAGTCATATGCAAAAACTTGAGCAGAACATAAACCATCTTTACGATTATTGCCTTTTAAGAAAATTACTTTAAACCCACTTGTTTTAGCATATTGATTAGCGACATATTTGAAGGCCTCAAAAGAAGAGACATAACCCTAGTTATACTGAAAAAGTGAGTTACTTGATTCCAATGGGGTTTCAGGTTCCAATGGGGTTCTGGGTTCCAGTGGGGTTTCAGGTTCCAGTAGAGTTTCGGGTTCCAATAGGGTTTCGAGTTCCAAAGTGGTCTCGAATTCTGATGAGGTTTCATGTTCAAATGAAATTTCAGATTCCAATATAGGTTCTAGTTAAAACAGAGGTAGCTGTTAGTTTTTTTATACAGTATTAAACAAATAATCCCGATCACTATACCAAGATCAAGATGTTATTATTAAAACTTTACTATTAATAAACTGTTCTTCTGACATTCCTTCTTGGCCATGTTAAACTGTTTTTTTTTTTCAAGTCCAATAGACCTTGATTTGAAATTCTTATAGCCTTATTGTGCCATCACTATTTGAAAGGCTTGGTTTCTTCGCTTGTTTCAAATATCAATGGTTATTGGTTTAAAATTTTCTATAAAGTTACTCTACGTAAATAGGTTCAGAAATTTGAGTTTTTTTTTATTTTTTCGCCTGTTTTAAAACCTTATAACAACTTTAGTGTTCAGTTTTCATTAAAATAAAAGAGCAACTCCTTTTCAATATTCTAATCAGAAAGTTCTTGACTTGTTTACTAAGAGTATGAGATGTTGCTAGTTTAAGAGATTTCTTCCTTCCTTATTTTGAATCTTTTTTCACTTTATATATTCAACAGTATCAATTGGTTTAATCTTGAAACTTAGTTTATTAAAAGTTCATATTGTTAGGTTCGTTTTAGAGAGCAACTGTACTTTCTTTTATCTACATAGTATTTTTTTTTTTGATTGCACTATTTTGGTGTCAGTGTAGCAATGATAATTGGCAGAGTATAAGATGTTGCTAGTTCAAGAAATCTCTTCCTTCCTTATTTTGAATCAACAGTATCAATTAGTTTAACTTTGAAACTTAGTTTATTAAAAGTTTATATATTAGGTTCGTTTTAGAAAGCAACTATATCTACATACAAGTAGATGTTTTTTTTTTTTTTTGGTTGCACTGTTTGGGCATTAGTATACAATGGTAATGGTAAAATATGAAAAATTCTTAAATTCTTTGTTTGGTAATACACGCATATGATGTATGATGCCATGATACTCAAAGGCAATTTGGAGGTGATTCGGTTCTTTAGATCGGAAATATAAGACGATGTTGGTTATTAATTGAAGCCTTGTTATATGATATTTGTATTGTTTGATTAGTTCAAAAGCTAGAGATATATAAGTTATATATCTCTAGCTAGAGATGCCTAGAATTTCTCTTTATTTAATTATTAATTTATTTTTATTTATTTTATTTTTTTAGTATTTTTACTTAATATGTTTTTAAGTTAAGCTACTTATATTTATATTACTAATTTTATTTTTTATCTACTATTTCAGTTTAAGATACATATTATATAACCTACTAGTTTCAGAAAAATTTTTAAATTTTTGAATATAGAGATATATTATAAAATATAACTAGTCAAATATGCTAATATATAATTTAAAATCTTTGAAATTTTACTTGATTATTACAAAAATCTTTCATAGAATAACACTTTTTATACAAAGTGCTATAATCTACACAGATTTAGAATAGCCTCTAGTATCTTAATTATTGGTCAGAAATATATTAGAATTAAATTTTAATTAGCAGACTAGTTAAACAAAATAAGAAATATATAGTTTATTATGTTAAAAAAAAAATTAATTAGCAAAAAATATTTTAATACTCTAGTTTTTGAATTACCTTTTCTTGGTATTGGTTTCAAATTATAACATTTAAGCATTACTACAATTATTAGTGAATTAAGTAAGTTTGATTACTTTTATTTGTTTATTAATTTTTTTCTAAATTATAAAAATAACTAAATTTATATTATAATACTTGTATACTATTTTGATCAATAGAAAATTACAATTTTTTTTTTTTTTTTGTAAATTCGGCAATTTTGCCTCAACTTTATTAGGCTAAAATATTTAACTCACAGGTAAAATATCATTTTTGCTAAAGTAAACTAAAGCACTACCTAAATTACAAGTTTCAGCTAACCCAGTTGTTCTCAAGCAAATACCTATGTTCGATCTGCTATAGTAAATGTTTATCTCTATATCAAAAAACCCTGCAAATGAATTCTTTGATATATTATTGAATGGTATTTACGGCCTATCAAGACTGCTATCTTTTCTAAACCTTCTTTCCCTAGCTTCGCAAGCAGAAGAATTCATAGTCTTCAACTAACTTATGAAAAAAAATACTAACACTAAAGATAAAGAGAATAATACGAAAGAGAAAAAGAAAAAAAACTGCCAAAGCAACAAGAAAACGAACAAAAAGAAAAAAAAGAAACAAGAAGAAAAAGGCAGAAAAAAACAATCTATGAAAACACTATTATAGCCTGTGCCAGGCACAATTGTAAAAATTATATACTAAATTTAAAAAACCTTGTATATCTCTATTGTAAAGCTTCACTTTATTATTAAGTCTCTTCTGACTTTACTGTCTGGTCTGGGTCGGTTCGTTAACCAGAGTGCCGATTGGTTCGTCATGTGGTGTAGATATATCATTGTCAAAACAATCCTGTATTTATATCCTACTTTGTCTGTTCAAAAATGGAAAGTGTAAACAATACTGATTTTTTGAAGGGGGTAAGCTAAATTGCCCACTTTTTGTTGAAAATTTTGGTAAGGTTAGCAAGAGGCAGTAAAGATGAAAAAAAAGCCACTAGTTCCAAATCAAAGAAGTGTGTATACTTTTCTTGCAAAGTATATCAGTGACTTGTTGACTGAGCAAAGGGTGGATACTTAAAGAACGTTAGAGAGTGAGTGATAAACTCTAAGCTAGTCAGCAAGTAGCATATGAGAACTACTTCTAAATGACAAGTGCTCTTTGTTTTAACAGTGAGTAATAAACTCTGAATCTGTTAGCAGGTAGCGTATGAAAACTACTTCTAAATAACAGGTGCTGTAGTTCCTCGACTTATCTTACTTATTACTTTTTCAACTAGTTATAATGTATTTATTAAAAAAAGTTTTTGAAGAAAAATTAAAAAAAAATGATCGTTAGAAAGAGTTGTATTATCAGGTGTGAAAAAATTACATTTTGGAAGCTGTTAAAAACATTAGATAGATTTATTTTTTTACTAATTCTTGTTAAATATAAAAATCTAGATTATATTAGACTTTTGAATCTTTGAATTGGCCAAAGAATAAAGATACATGTTATTTTACCAACAATCACTTCATTAACAGTTTAGTTTACTAGCAATAATTTATTAACAAGTTTGTTTCACTAACAATTTATCTAGGGAATTGTTATTTCCACCATGGATTTTTGTTATTTCCACCATAGTTATATAAAATTTTCTATTTTTAGATTTAGCTTTAAGTTTTAACATTACTCTAACCCTAACTCTAAAACTAACGAGTAAACCTTTCTTCTAGCTTTAAGTAAAGTTATAGAGGAGACTTTTCTGGTTTTAATAGTGGTTAGATCATCAAAATCGGCCTAGTGGATCCCAAGATATTTGGGGTTAAAGGCGCGAACATAAAGATTTACAAATTCACTATTACACAAAGTATTATAACTACAATACTTTATGTAACAGTAGATTTGTAGATCTTTATACTCGCACCTTTAACCCCAAATATCTTGGAATCCACCAGGCCGATTTTGATGATCTAACCACTATTAAAACCAGAAAAGTCTCCTCTACAACTTTACTTAAAGCTGGAAGAAAGGTTTACTTATTAGTTTTAGAATTAGGGTTAGGTTAGAGATTAGGATAGTGTTAGGGTTAGTGTTAGAGTTATAGGTTTTTTATATTATTATCTAAAAATAGAAAATCTTGTGTAACCCATGGTGGAAATAACAACTCCCTTTATCTATTGGCAAGTTCATTTTACTTATAGTTATTTTTTATTTTACTAACAATTATTTTTTATAAATTATATTAACTCTAATTTTACCTAACTCTAACAACAATAATCAAAATTACTTTGCATATCAGCGGATTTTTAGAATTTACTATTAAAAATTCCAAAATTATTTAACCGCGAATAACTTTTAATCCACTAATCCGTTTTCGACAAAACAATTACCAAAATGTTCGTCTTAGTGAGACAATTCTAATAGATACAAAATCGCCAAAATACAATCACAGGATCCCGATATATTTGATGATTTGTTTCACTTCGAGTGTTTTAGAATTGGTTTAACCAATTCTAAAACACCCAAAGTGACGCAAATCTCTATCGATCTCGGGGGTTCTGTGATTGGATTTTGACGATTTTGTATCTATTAGAATCATCTCACAGAGATGAACATTTTGGTAATTGTTTTGTTGAAAACAGACCAGTGGATCAAAAGTTATTCACTGTTAAATAATTTTGGAATTTTCAATAGTAAATTCCAAAAATCCGCCAATATGTAATTCTTGTGCAAAATTTTATCCCTATAAAAAAAGTTAGTTTAGATTTGTTTAATTGTTCGGTATCATTCAACAAATATTCGGAATGAGTCCACTATAAGTATAAAACAAGACAAAAATCCGTAGAATTTTTAAGATAAAAAATACAATTTGTCCTGTTTTTATACTATAGCGAACACATTCCGAGCACTTGTTGAATAATCCTCCTGCTAATTTTTGTTTATAAGGTAAATTCAAACTCAATTCTGGGCTTCTGAATGAGTAAGAAAAAATAAAAATAAAAAACCAATGGTTTATAATATAGAAGATAATTATGCAATAATTTCTTGAAAAGATCCAGAATTTACTCAGATAATAAAATTCGATACTAAAATTCATAAAATTCACAAGAATTAGATATTCAAGCTTCAGAGTAGGTTGACTAAATTTAACTTATTGTGTAAATTATCAAAGCTTTAACAAAAAGAATCATAACTTTTTAAAAAATTACTTTTCAATGGAAAATTCTAAAATCTTGCACAAAATAAAATAGTCTGAAGATTTACTTTATTCTTTTATTATAAATTCTTACCTTTATAATTATAAATAGTACAAATTATTAATATTTTACCACCTGGATAATCTAAATTGCAAACTTATCATTTGATTTATATATTTTGGATCTTTTCCGTGGTTATTGCATAATATACAACATTTATAATGCATAAACCAAAGTTGCCAACAAAGTTTTTCAAATAATTTTCTTTTATACCCACAGTTTGCATTATATACAGTATATTATACTTATGCATACTTTTTATTGTACAATTTAATGCAAGCTATGAATATAAAAGATTGGTCAAAGTATTTCAAGTAATATAAATCTTAATTGTCATTTGCGAATTGATATATTCATTAAACATATTAAATGAAATTTGACATCCTACTTGAAAAGTTTATGCACAGAACATCTGAAAAAATAAGTTGCAGATCTCTTTGAATTATGATTGCAGTTCTTTGTATGTTTTATCATTGTCATAGTGAAGTGATATTGTATTCCAAAATTTTATTCATTATTCATACAATGATATGGTGATTATTCCGATTGGCAAAGTTTTTATTGTGAAGCTGAATTATATAGCTAATAGTTTTCAACATTTGTATTTATTGAACTTTATTTTTATACATGTGAGATACACACGTTGTCCGGATATATATTTTAAATTCAGAACGGATTTAAAATAATCCGATCCGACAACATGTGTATCTCACGTGCATCAAAATTTCAAATTTCAAATTTCAAATTTCAAATGCCAGATAGCAATCAGTAATCGGTATGCAAAAACAGAAAATGCCGAATATATAATAGGTATTTGGTTTGGTCGTTAATCGACGTGTTGGCAACATAAAAGTAGATTTTAGATGCTCTACAGCAATTTCATTTTACTACTATATACTGATATATACCTGTCTAGTAGGTATGTCGAAAATAAAATATGCAACCCGCACTAAAATGTTTATAATGTAATTAGATGAATTGCTACAAAGGAATTTTTAGCTTTTTGAATCTTTCTGGTAATACAAAGCTTATACCACGGAAAGATTTATACAGTAACCCAAATGGGTCGTTTCCGAAGATATCACCAGATGGAAAACACCTTGCATTTCTCGCTCCAAGAAAGGACGTGATGAACCTTTTCGTTTGTCTCAATTCTTATGACGTAGATAAAGCGAAAGTGATCACTTGTGAAAATCGTAGAATTGTAGAATATTGTTGGACGTATGATAATTATATTTTGTATTCTAATGACAAAGACGGAAACGAAGGTGAGTAAAAGAATAATAATTCTTAATATATAATTTTCTATAATTTGAGAACAGTTAATATGTGGTAAAACATTATGGTTGCAAATGATTACATCTTACATTTATTATGGACTTAACTGACAGATTAATTAATGGAGTCAATTTCTATTTACATGATATAAATCTGTTTGGCTGTCTATCATAGTAAGATTTCACTTATAAACTCAGCAAATAAGTTCTAGATTAGTCTTCACTGAATTAAACCTATTTTCATAACCTTAAACACACGTATTACCCACAAAAAATTAAAATCACCCTTTTTCTATCACGTATTTGGGTCTGAACGAATATTACAAATTGTAATATGGCTTTCAATAATTTTGGTTTAAACGAATGCTATAACTCGTAGAATTCGTTTAAATTAAAATAATAAAGAAAGCTGAGATGTTCTTGAAACCTAATTGTTATTTAATACTATTTTCAGTGTGAAATTAGTAAACTAACAGCATCAAAATAATGTAGATATCTAAGAATTGCTAAATTGTTTCAATAACTTCGGATTTAAAATAATTGAAAATGGCTCAACTGTTCTCAAATTTTAAAAAAAACAAATTATAATGGAACTATTTACTAATTAAATTTAAATATTTAATTTAGATTATAAAATTTATTTGGTCGATATTTTTACAGCCAAAGCGAAATGTCTGACTCCATATGAAAATGTTCAATCTAAGCTTGTTCGCCTATGCCCGAATGAAATTATTGTTGCAATTAACAAACCGAATCCTAATGCGAACAGCCTTTATAAAATTAATTATAAGACTGACGAAAAACCTACATTAATTGAAGAGAACGAACAATTTTTTGATGAATATGCTATAGATGACTCATTAAAAATTCGTTGCGCCAATAAATTAGTTAATGAATTAGTTAAAAAACATAATTATGAAAATAAAGTCCGTAAGAAAGTCTATATAAAAGAAGAAGATTCTAATGATTGGAGACCGATAATTAGTTATGGAATGGGAGATGTCAGATCTTCAAGGATAATTTCTATAGATAACGAAGGGATGATTTATTTAGTTGATTCACGTGATAGTGAATTCTCTGCCATATATAAACTAAACACGTGCGATAAAGAACCGAGGGAAATTGCGAGGCCACCAAATCAAAAAGCAGATATTAATAAAATTCTTCTTCATCCGAAAACCAAAAAGCCTATCGCATATTCAATCACTTATCTTAAAGATAAGTGGTATTGCATTGAAGAAAAAGTTTTTTATGACTTGGAATTTTTAGGAAAATTTAATGACGGTGAACTCGACATACTTTCTCAATCTTTGGATAATAAAATTTGGACCGTGGCTTTTGAAAGTGGAAATCAACCTCCAAAGTACTACCTTTATAATCGAGACAACAAATCAATTAATCATTTATTTGATGCTTACCCGAAATTAGAAAAATATACGTTAGCCCAAGTTTTCCCTTTAGTGATTAGATCCAGGGATAATATAGATTTAGTCTGTTATCTTACGCTTCCAGCTGGAAAATATGACCCTTCAACAAAATGCAAACCAAAAAAACCTTTACCATTAATTTTACATGTTCATGGAGGTCCTTGGACACGTGATTACTATGGCTTCAAAGCCGATTCACAATTTTTTGCAAATCGTGGTTATGCTGTATTAAATGTAAATTACCGTTCTTCCATTGGCCTAGGTAAATCGTTAATCCATGCTGGTGTTGGTCAATGGGGAAAACAAATGAATTATGATTTAATTGGTAAGTTCTATAGTGGCTAAATTGTATATATTGTTTAAAGATTTATCCTACTAATTCCGTAATCATGCAATATTCGAATATGAAATCAGATGCAGCAAAATGGGCAATTTCTGAAAAAATTGCTATAAAAGAAAAAATTGCAATTTATGGAGGAAGTTACGGTGGATTTGCTACATTAGCTGGGCTTGCTCTTACAAATGAAAATGAAAATTTTGCTTTTGCATGTGGAGTTGAATTTTCCGGTCCTTTTGATCTTGGTATGTTTATTTCTTGTACAATCCTCTTAAAATTTTGAGCTTTAATTTTTAGCCCACTTACATCCTTTATTTATAACAATAGTAAGGCTGGTCAGGTAATAAAATACTTGCTTAGCTATAACAAAAATAATTTCTATTATATATTAAAAAAAATTACTCAATTAGTACTATCCCTTCGTATTGGAAACCATCTTATGATGAATTCGTATACCGTCTAGGTGGCGATCCTAATACTGAGGAAGGGTTGAAGCATTTACAATCTTGTAGTCCATCAAATTTTGCTGACAATATTAATAAACCTTTGTTAATCGCCCAAGGTATATCTTTACTAAGTTTTTTTTTAAGTTTTCTTTTTCATTTTGTTAACTATTTCTTTTATAAATAGGTAAAAATGACCCACGTGTGAAATACGATGAAAAGTAAATTTATACTTTATCTTAACTATTACACTTTAAACAAAGATTTAGCCTAACTCCATATTATATTCGTTCTTTATAGCAACAATATCATTCCTGAAACACTTGAGAGCAATAATATCCCTGTTGGATACGTTTTATATTGTGATGAAGGCCATGGGTTCGTCAAGCCCGAAAACATGCTTTCATTTGTTGCACTTAAAGAGAAATTTTTGTCAAAATACTTAGGTGGTAGGCGTGAAAATTTTGATAAAAATGATTTTAAAAATTTAAATATTAAAGTAAAATATGGTAAGAAATTGTTGGGGTTAAATTATAAATTTATTAAAAATTAATTCGTTAGATTTTTGGATCATGCTAAGGCAACCACCCAAAGTTATATATATATACGTAGACCGCAAATGTAATAAACCTATTTTTAAATCAATAGTATGAATTTGTGTTACGTGACTCGATTAAGGTGGTCATCCAATAGAGTTATCTTTTCAGCTAGAATTATAATTACACTATATTCTTTTCTTGTAATTTTTTCATAGAATTAGATCTAATTTAATGTTTCTTTTTTAGCTAATGCTAGAATTTTATACCTTATTATAATGCTTTTCGGATTTTGATTGGCTAGAAATTATATTAACTCTGATTTTTATTTTATAAATAAAGGCTCTAATATTAACATAACATTCTTAAACCAAATATTTCTTAATAATTGTTTGATAGTTTCAGTGCTTAAGACCATTTTTGAACTCTACTAGTTAGAATTTGAAAATGGTTCGATTAATGAAGATAACTCAAACAATATAAGTTTCCTTCGCTCTTTTCAGATTTTGATTGGCTAGAAATTATATTATGATTTTTATTTTATAAATAAAGGCTCTAGTATTAACATAACATTCTTCAAACAAATATTTCTTAATACATAATTTTTGATATTTTCAATGCTTAAGGACATTTTTGAACTCTACTAGTCGTAGAATTTGAAAATGGTTCGATTAATGAAGATAACTCAACCATTATAAGGTACCTTCGCTCAAAGCTTGTAGAAATTCAGATGAAAAGTGCTGAGAATTTTTGTTGTTGCTTTGTTCTACAAATTATAAAACTAGTATGCAAACGGATATTATATTATAGAATTGAAATTTTTATGAGGATATACCGTATACTTCCGAAATTAAGCACCAGCCAAAATTCTCGTGATCTAATAATCGGATCTACGTAATTTTGGTACCATTCGAATCAGCTTGCCAAAACGATTCG
>CAJVPY010000473.1:0-26676 GCA_910591965.1 Dentiscutata erythropus | reverse complement strand
TTTTGATTTCACATTACACCTAATTTTATGATCTGCAGGGATGCGGCAACATCGCGAGGCGCAGTGTATAAATTATCTCTTTATTTTAATAATTAATGATAGGTTATTTGTGAAATTATTATGAAGCTTTGACTTTAAAAGCTTTTAACTCTAAACTGATATATTAAGCTCATAAACATTTCTAACTTCAATAAGCTTCTTTTCATTCTTTTTGAATCTAGTTCCTTTTTATCAACATGGTACATTTTATAACAATTCTATCATCTCAGCAGATTTTTAAAAATAAATAAATGCCTTGAACTTCATTCTTTATTAAGTTAACATTTTGCTTTATCTCTACTGTCTCTACACTAATTTTTAAGTACTTTTTTTGTTTTTGTGCTTAGGTTATATAAAATTAGTTAACAGTTCTTATAACTAGCCACATCAGTTTTGCAAATTTTTGAGCAAAAAATTTTTATTATGAAAATTTTCAAAAGTTTTTTAAAAAGTTTGTACAGTACGGTTATATTTTTTTAAATAAAAGAATATAAAAAAAAAATGTTAAGAGCCGCCCAGACAGTTCTTTAAAATTCATATAATATATAAATTTTATTAGCAAACAATTACTAAAGCCAAACCCATAGTATACTAATCTAAGTCTCTATGAACCTCACTCTCGCAAGGCAAAGTTTAAGATAATTCTAACCTGCTATTGATCAGGTACTTTCTATATTTAAACTTTAAATAGTATGAACTTTAATTATGTATAATATTACACAACTGTGACTAGTGACCAACTAATACCTGGGTATCGATTTAATAGACATCTATTATTATTATTTTCTTTTTTTTGCAGTGTAAAGAAAACTTATCATTATACTAGTAATTAATATATTTGAGATCTGAGGTAGATCGATTTACATTTCCGGAGTAATTTTTAGATTATAATTTTTGCGTGCAAAAAATTTAAAATCATAATATTTTAAAATTTTATTATGTTAATCAACTTTCATTATTAATTAAAAAATGTTCAGTATATTAACTTCTATTACTTTATTAAAAAACCTTAATTTTGAAAAATTTTCAATTTGCTTGATTTCTACTGATTCAACCCTATATGTAAAATTTGATTGGCTGTCAAACCAGTCAGGTGGGGGAGAGGGGGGTAGGCTCTATAGTAAATGGAAATCAAGTGATTTCTGGTGCCCTCCTAACTTTCCAACAAGTTGGTTTGTTTTTTTTTTAGTGAAAAATTTGGTACAGGTGATTGATAAAAAGAGTTAAATAAATCTAAAAAAAAAAAAAAATTAATTTTTTTGCAAAATTGTATACATAGATGTCTATATATTACAGTATTTATTTTCTCTATGCCTAAAATTTTGCTTTTTAGATATATCAAAGTTTTAAATAAAACTTTTAAATCTCAAGAGTTGGGTTATATCATTGAACAGTATTATTTAACTGATCTATATACTCTAACAATAACTCTGGCCACTATACTGTTCATATTCATGTAATATAAATTATAATGACACAATTACAGTTTTATTTAAATTCAGTATATATTTATTGTATAACAATAAGGTTTTTCTTGTTTGAGTTTAGTGCTTACTTTCTTTCTTCAATAGGTGAATCATAATAATTTTGTGGGAAAAGAAGAAATTATTATATCTAATTACTTTAAAGATAAATTTTTATATTTTTTGAAGCAAATTTGCTTTTCAATATTGATATTTAAAACTAATCAACTTTTTATTATCAGGGTTTTTTTTTTACACTTTCAATACAATGAACTTATCAAAATATTTTAATACACTGAATTTTTTTGATTCTTGAATTATGAAAAAAAATTTTTTAAAAAATATTTTATAATAATATTTATATAATTATTACTGTAAAAAGAGATGTAGTGACTTAGTGTAGTGGTCTAATCATTACCCTCTCTAAGTAGCAGGTCTAGAGTTCAAATCTCATAGACAACAATATTTGAAAAATAGATTTGTATTCTGGTTGATGGCTATGTTTATTGGTCAGATCTAGAACTAAATCTGTAACTTTAATCACACCATCTAGTAATGGGAACTTTGGTACAATAAATCTAAGGAACTGGCATAACCAAAAACCTATTTGAGAAGTTCTGAGCTTGGAGGTAATAGTGATCTTCAACAGTATTACAAGAGGGCTGAATTTGAACCAGGGCCTGAGATCGAAGAGCCGAGCAACCAGGTCTTTAAGTAAAAGGACATATAGCCAAACTGCTGGGCTAACATACTGAAGAAAAAAGGTATATATTCTGAAAGTATGAACCAAGAGAAAGGTGTTTTTCAGGCATCTAAAGCCTGGGCAAATCAATCTTTCTGGGTTGCTAGCTGGAAGTAAGGGAGGGACCGATAAAGAATCTAGGTAAAAAAATAGTTCTAAATATAGGTATTGGGGTTGTTGTAAACTGAATAAGGAAAATAAATACATAATAGAAAACTAATTAGAAAAGTTGTGGCTTGAAATATGGATCAGATTATAGCAGCACTCTAAAAAGTAATTTAAGATACGAACTTGGTAATAGTAGTACAATAAATACCAACTAGAAAGATATTATAGAACATGCAGGTGAATACATGTGTAAGACATGTACTACTCTGTTGGGTTTACTTTTGAGAAAGTAAAATAATCTAAGTTGGCTGATTATGTAGTGGTATAGCAAAACCTATGTTTGAATAGTGAGTTACACCCATGTTAAGATGAGTAATATGTTAAGACCAGAAGGTTTAAATGAGTACTCCTGTAGTTGGGTTATAGGTAGAGCAGATATTGTAGAACCCTTAGCATAGCACAACCACTTTGGGCAAACTACTTAAATTAGGCACCAAAAGTGCATATGTGGCTTGATGTACTTTTGTTACAATGGATAGTATCTGAACTCGACTTAATAAAATTCACTGACCAAGAAGGTTTCCTTTTAATTAAAAAAATAATAATAATTATTGCTGTAAGTTACTACAATCTTTTTTCAAAATAAAAGTATAGATAAAAATATACACATAATATAATATATATATATATAATAAAAAAAAGCAAAAAAAAATAATATTATAATACATTATTATAATCTTCTTTATTATTTAACAGTGTAAAGAAATCACTAATATATATTTGGTGCTTAGATTTTCTATATTTTCAGTTTAATAAAGCTAAGTATTTTTAAAAAATTTTAAGGTTCTTAGCTTTGAAATCCATATTAATTTGTTGTTCAAAAAAGATAATAAATTTATTTAAATCTATTAGCCCTTCTGAAATAGAAATTTCAGGTTGTTCTTCATCTGAGTTATTAAGATCTCCATTTTCATGCTAGTTTTTTTTATCTAAAACAATTTCAATAATTTTTGAATCTTCAAGCTTTTCCTTGGTTATTATTAAGATCTAAATATTTATTTAATTGGCTTTTAATTTTTGGATCTAGATTTTGAGAAGTCAAGTCTATTACCAAATCATCAATATTTTCTTCTTGCTATTCTAATAATATATTTTGATTATAGGTAGTAGCTTTTATTTCTTTATGAGAAAATAATGATAAAATTCTGGTTTTTTTCTAACAATTGAGAATTGTTTGATTTTCAATAGCATCTTAAGACTCAGATACATGTATATAGTATTCTTAATATTTAACTTTTTTCTAAATAAAATCAAAATATAATTAGTATTAAAATACTTACTATTAAAAAATTAAAAAGACAAATATCAATAAAAACAAACAGATTAATATTTTAAAAAAAAATTAATTCTTTAACTAATTTTAAAGCTATTTTTATAATTCAATAGTCAACTATTAAATTACAAAAATAGCTTAGAAATTTATCAAGATTAGTGATGCTACCAAAATTGATTTTTAAAAAAGGTCTATTTCATCTTTATTAGAGCAAATTAAAATTTTTTATAAGAAAGAGCAAATAAAATTTATATATTTATACTTCTTATAATTTTATTTATTCAAAAAAAGTATTAAAAAATTTCATCCTTTAAATAAAATAGATCAAAAACAATTTCATCTTCAAATTTTAATTTTGGGTTTTTGAACCTGAAATAATTTCATCAGTATGTATAATCAAGATATAGGCTGTATAAGTTAAGATACTGATTTTTTTAAAAAATATTAATCTGCTGAATTATATTAATAGTAGCCCAAAGTGTAAGTTTTTAAATCTTTATTGTTTTCAAGTTGTACTAGAATGTGACAAACAGGTGTGGTGATGTAGCGAAGTGGTGGAGTTGTCGCACCCCCAAGTTTGTTGCTATAGTACTGAGTTTGAATCCTACTGGTGATGTTTCGAATAATTTACTTGTGTCATGGTAACAGCTTATTCTAAATTGAGCTGGGTTTTATACCTGTAAACTAAGGCATACCAATGCCCTGAGTTGGTGCTAGGAGACATGGAAGCATTTGTGTTATTGCACAAAGAAATGCAAACCAGTATAGACAGTGCAAATCCATGATAAGCCTTTTAGAATCGATATATATTAAAGACCTACACATAGTAGCCTGAGAGAACCGAAACTGGCTTGGCAAATCCCGATTAAGGAAGTAGCAGACTGTTCTAATTAGGTGTTACCTGTTACTACAGGACTATACATACTGCTGAAATTATTTTAGGTTTTGGGACCCAAAATTAAAAATTCTTTCCGAAATTGTTTTTGATCTATTTTACTTAAAACCCAAAATTTTTTAATACTTTTTTTAAATAGACCAAAATATAAGGAATATAAATATATAAATTTTATTTGCTCTTTTTTATAAAAAATTTTATTTTATTTTTAAAAACCCGAAATAGGCTTTTTTTAAAAATTAATTTTGGTGGCATCACTATACAGGACAGATCTGACTGGACCCCAAAAATTGGAGAAATTGTATGACAAAGATCTTATGGGCAAGAGGAATCTATTAACTAGGCCACCAGATCATTCGGAGGAAAGGTTACATGTTATGAAATTGTGAACCAAGGATCGAGAAACCTTCAGATCTGAGCCTGAGAAACTTGGGTCTGAGCAGACCAATCCTTCTAGGCCATCTGAATTGGAAGAACGACAATACCAAAAGAAGTAAGGTGTAGAAAGTGATAGAATGTAGTATATGAATTTGTGAACCTTAAAAGGATAGAAGTAGGTAATGGTAGAGGTTTAATGATTACACCTTGACCCCAAGTATATAAATTAAGGCATAAGTTACTAAAGTCTAGATGAATATATATATGGGAATATACCACTCTGGCAGGTTTACCTTGAGGATAAATCAGGACATACGGTCCTGTTCTAAGTTTGGCTATTAATCTAGTGGTGTCGAATAACTCCATAATGCCCTGGTAAACACATAGTGAGATTATATTTGGGTTTTAAGCCCCACACGGTGAAAGTAAGAATATGATCAGAGGGTTTAAATGGGTACCCCCTAGTTGGGGTAAAGGTACAGCAGATAGTGTAGAACCTTTGGGCAGACTACTTAAATTAGACACTTAAAAGATACACATATGGCTATATATACTCTTATTATATACCGAAATAAAACTTAATGAGAATAAATCGCCATTGACAAAGAGGTCACCTTAATACCGAAAAAAAAAAAAATGTGACAAATATATTTTTGTTTATATTTGGATTTAAAACTTTTGATAATACTTGCATCTATAGGCTGCAAATGTGCTGTAGTATTTGGGGTAAAAATTCAAGTTTAGTATTAATTAATTATATATTTTAATAATTAGAAATAATACATAGTTGACTATAATCACTACTATTGCAATCCTTACTCCTGCTAGTACTATGTTTATCACATTTATTACATTTACTACAACTACTACCACTATTATTTGTATTCTAATTGGTTCAGATAAATCTTGGTTAATATTAACTTTAACAATTCCCACATGAAATAGTTGTTATTTCAAGTTCTGAATCATTAAATATTTCTTTATCTATATTAGAAATTGATTCATTTGATTCATATGTTTTATAAGTATTAGATTGGTTATAGTATAATAATATAATAAAAGGTGTGACGATATAGCAAAGTGGTGGAGTTGTCGCACCCCAAGTCAGTTTGGCTATAGTACTAAGTTCGATTCCTACTGGCAATGTTTCAAATAATTTACTTGTATTATAGTAATAGCTTATTTAAAATTGGGCTAGATTTATATCATTTATAAACCAGAGTACATCAATATTTTGAGTGTGTTTGGAAGACATGAAAGAATTTGTATTGTTGCACTAGTTCAACATTAAAGTTTCGGCAACCTATCTGCTAGCCGATAGATTACCGAAATTCAATATAATTTATCCAATATGCACCATACTAATAGCTCACCAATACTTGGTGTGTATCTGTTACCTAGCAGCCTAGCACATACAGTATCAGACAACTTCTACTAGCTTTCGGTAACCTATATATTGATAGGTTTCGGTTGTCTATTATAAGATTTCAGCAAACTTTCTACTAAGTTTCAGTTACCTATATATAAAATTTCGGCAAATACCAGCTAGCAAATATGTATTTTGGCAAATGCTAGCTAGCAAATATATATTTTAACAATAATATATTACATATATTATAGTACAATATTAATTACTTTAAAAATTAATTATATATCTTTATTTATTCATAATCAATCAATCAAAATCAATCACATATATTTATTTATTATTAATTTTTTAACAATTATATAAAATGTATACTATAAACAATAATACTATCTAATTATAACAAACATTTCTAAACAATACACAAAACAACCACAATACACATAATTGGAACATCTTTATTGACATCGATCAGCCAACCTGAACTTTATCAAAATGATGATAGCATTATCTAAAAGATAATTAATGACTTCAAAAAGCGAGAAAAACACTTATAAAAACAAAAAAAAAAACCGTAAAAAAGGATACAAATAATAACAGCAATAACAGCAAAGTTCCAAAAACATACTACTAACGATTACAATGACAAGACCACCAATGATTACGATAATGAGACCACTAATGATTATGGCAAAAAGACCACCAATTATTACAACGACAAGACTACCAACGATCACGACAACAAGAGACAATCTACTGCCACTTAGAAAAAATGAAAGAAGCTATTATTTAGATGCTAAAACAAATAACTAAAAAAAAAAGAATATAACAAAACAAAAGATAGTAATAATAGCGAAGCTCAACAAACTGCAACATCAACGAAACTACGATAACAAGATAATCTGCTACTTGTAGTAAAGAAAAAAGCAAACACTAAAACAAAGCAAGAATAAAATCAAGAAAAAAGATACAAGAAAAGGATACAACAAAGCACCTACAAAGTCATCTTAAGTGGCACTAGCAACGAAGTATATCTAGAATTATACAAAAAAATATTAAAAAATAAAAACCCAAAACAAATATAACTAATGATGACAAATCATCTCATACTTACACTAGTAGCTCCAATGATAACCTTAGTGATGACAACAACTCTAATATTGATTCCAACAACGATTCTAACAACGACTCCAACGACAACTTCAACGATGACTCCAACTATGAACTTATAATAGAGAAATAAATAAATAAATAATAAATAAAAAATAAAATAAAAAATAAAGCAAGACAATAAAAAAAAAAAAGTTGGCCAAGATTAAAAAAAAAATTTAGCTAACTAAATAATACTGTAATATATAGATTTCAGATCATATAATTTGATTATCTAATCATTATCATTATTACAGTGCTCAACAAAAGTATTTTCGCACCTATATCTCTTCATAGAGAGGTGCTATGACCTTGAAACATTTTGAAAAGTTAGTACAAACATAGATTAGATCGTGTGTATTTTTTTTAAGATTTTTTAATCACTAGAAAAAATTTTAGATGAGTGCTAAAATTGGAATGATTTTTTTTAAAAAAATGAAAAAATTAATTGAATTTAAAGAAAAATTAATATAGTATTAGGGCTTAAAGCTAAAAGTTCTAAAAATTAGTATATTAAAACTCTATGATTTCCATACTAGTGATAAAAAATTTGGTTCGATTTGATGAAATAATTGTTAAGAAATTAATTTATAAAATTTGAGCTTTATTTTTAAAAATTACAAAGAAAAAGCTTTTTCAATTGAAATTATCTTGATATCTAGTAATCCAAATTTAGTGATTTTAGTGACATCCAAATTGTCTTGACGAGACAATTTGAATAATATCAAAATCATTAAATTTTGACTGTTGAAACACGAGATATTCGTGAAAAACGTTTTGCAATACAAAAAGAATCAAACATAAACAAATCAAACATAGTAAAAATAAATCTCAAAACTTTAAAAATTAATTTCTCGATAATTATCTCATTGAATCGAGTCAAATTTTTTGTCACTACTACAGAAATCATTGAAATTTAATATATTAAAAATTTGGAGTTTTAGCTTTAAGTCTTGACAATATATTACTTTTCTTTGAATTCAATTAATTTTTTATTTTTTTTTGGACGAAAAAACGTCCCAACTTTAGTTCTCATCTAAAAATTTTTCTAGCAATTAAAAAATCGTCAAAAAAAACACACGACCTAATCAATATATGTATTAAGTTTTCTGAAAGTTTCAAGGCCGTAGCATCTCTCTATAAAGAGATATAGGTGCGGAAATACTTTTGTCGAGCATTGTATTATAAACTTTAAATTTATTTTCTAATATTAATGATTAATAATAATTTTCTTAATAATATATGTAATATATAATTATTATAAAATGCACCTATAGTGTTTAGCACTATAAATAATTCTTTTTTAATAAAATTTAGGGTTAGGTGCATTTTTATGAACTATTTTTTTTATATATATTATAATATATATTAGATATAAGATCTCATTTTTAAGTTTTGTAAGGTTTTTGAAAGTCCTGAACATTTTTACTTAGAATACCCAATTCTATTTACTTAGTATGTTTTCAATATCTTCGTCATCATATAATTGACAATCCCAAAGTATCTTTTTGAGAAATAGGGACCTATGGTGTTGAACACCATAGGTGCATTTTAGTAAACTTGGTAATATATATATATATTTAATTGATGATTCTCCAGTCAACTAATGCATGATCTTAGTAAAAAGTGATTCAGATTACTATATAAATTTACTATAGTGCGAATGTGGCGTTCGCCCAAGGTAAACTTTTTTTTATACTAAGTTAATCATCTTTCTTGCTTAAAAGACTTTTGTAAAGCTTGTCAAAACGCATCTAATGGTAGTTGGAACATCAAAATCAGCCTGGTGGGTGCTGAGATATCTTTAAAAAACCTCTCTTTTACTATGTAAATTGTAAACAATAGTATTGTTTGCAAAGAAATTTATATAGTAAAAGAGAGGTTTTTTAAAGATATCTCAGCACTCACCAAGCCGATTTTAATGTTCTAACTACCATTAGATGTGTTTTGACAAGCTTTACGAAAGTCTCTTAAGCAAGAAAGATGATTAACTTAGTATAAAAAAAGTTTACTTTGGGCAATCGCCATATTCACACTATAGTAAATTTATATAGTAATCTGAGTCATATTTTACTATAATCATTTTTCAGGTGACTGGTAGATCATCAATTAAAGAAATTTTATATATGAAAAAAGAAGTTTTTCAAAATTTTTCAAAAACTACCAGGCCAATTTTAATATCTTTCTAGTATTAAATACATTTTGATGAGCTTTACAGCTTTTGTTAGAAGCCAAGAAGTAATTTACTTAGTATAAAAAAAGTTTTAGATAGAAATGCTATACATTCACATTTATAGTAAAATTTATATATAAAAAAAAATTTTTATTCAGATGACTAGTGGATCGCCTATTAAAAACTAAAGAGCTTATATAAAATACTAAAAATAGTAATGATTTCAACTAATAGCTTACAAACCTTTATCTTTTAAACTATCAAAATAAACACTTATATATAAGCACTTAAATTTAAAATAGTAGTTTATGATCTAATTTTATAAATATTCAGAATATTTAAAAAAAATTTTACACAATAATATTTGAAAATAAGAATTACAAAATAGTAATTTTTATTTTTAATTTATAAATAAAAAAAATAAAGTTATCTATATACTGAAAATATCAAAAATTTAAAAGATTTTTTTTTAAAAAAAAATTTATCTTTACTCTTAGACAAACTTTTTAAAATTTTAAGCTTACCCCCTTATAATCTTAGAATAAAATTATAAAATTAGTTTTTAAAAATAACTTTAATTACAAACTTTTTTTAAATTTTTTAAGTAAAATTTTGACTTTAATTAGAAGTAAAAAAGCTTTTTTGAAGTTATTTATATATAAAGATTTAAAAATTTTTAAAAATTTTTATAATAAAAATTCAGAATTAACAATATTTAAAATTAATTATTTTTAATATGAGTGTTAGTTTATAGCGACCTGTCACCATAGTGACTCCATGATCAACCAATCAAAATTGATCATATGTATTTTTATTTTTTTATTCCAAAGTCCGATCTAATAGTAATCAACTAATCAAATTTAATAATATAAAAAATAATAAATTTTTTATATTTAAAGTTTTATATAAAAAATAAAGAAATTGATACAAATTTATTAAAAAAACTACTTCCAAACCCAACACCAAACCTGGAAAAAAAAATACCAAAGAACTTTGGCATTTTGGTGAAGAATTTTATTGTGAACCAAAAGAAGTACTACAAGACAATTCACCAATAAAGTATCGAAGGCCTAGAAAAAATACTATATAACAATTCATCAAAAATGCCAAAAGACCAAAAGTACCAAAAACAATTCATCAGCAAAATTGAAGAGCAAAAGAAACACACAGGACAATTTACCAGAAACACCAAAGGATTAGAAGTACCAAAGACAATTCACTAGCAAAATACTGAAGAGCAAAAGAAACAACACAAGACAATTTATCAGAAATATCAAAAAACTAGAAGAGGTACCAAAGACAATTTACCAAAAACGCTAAAGAGCAAATGAAATATCACAAGACAATTTACCAGAAACTTCGAAGGACCAGAAGAAGTACCAAAAACAATTTACCAGCTAAATGCCAAAGAGCAAAAGAAACATCACAAGACAATTTACTAACAAAACCCGAAGAACAAAAGAGGTACCAAAGACAATTTATCAGCAAACTGCCGAAGAGCATAAAAGACAATTTACCAGAAATGCTGAAGAACCAGAAGAAGTACTAAAGACAATTTATCAGAAACGCCGAAGAATCAAAAGAAGCACCAAAGACAATTCACTAGCAAAATGCTAAAGAGCAAAAGAAACATTATGAGACAATTCACCGGTAAACTGCTAAAGAACAAAAGAGATATCACAAGACAATTTATCAGTAAAACACTGAAGATCAGAAAAAATACCACCAGAGAAATTCTAAAAAAGAAAAAAAAGGGTAGTATAAAACTACCCAAAGAAATACCAAAAACAATTTACTAGCAAAATGCCAAAGAACAAAAAAAAACACCACAAGACAATTCACCAAAAATACTGAAGAACTAGAAGAAGTACCAAAGACAACTTACTAGCAAAACACCGAAAAGTAAAAGAAACACTACAAGACAATTCACCGGTAAGAACCAGAAGAAGTACCAAAAACAATTTACCAGCAAAACACCGAAGAACAAAAGAGATACCACAAGGCAATTTACTGATAAAATACCAAAGAATTAGAAAAAATACTACCAGAGAAATTTTTTTTAAAAAAAAAAAAGTAGTATAAAACTACCCAAAGAAGTACCAAAGACAATTCACTAGCAAAATGCCAAAGAGCAAAAGAAACACCACAAGACAATTCACCAGAAGTACAAAGAACCAGAAGAAGTACCAAAGACAACTCACCAGCAAAACACTAAAGAGCAAAAAAAATACCACAAGACAATTCACTGGTAAGAACTAGAAGAAGTACCAAAGACAATTTACTAGCAAAATGCCAAAGAACAAAAGAGATACTACAAGGCAATTCACCAGTAAAATGCCAAAGGATCAGAAAAAATACCACCAGAGAAATTCCAAAAAAGAAAAAAAAAGGATAGTATAAAACTACCCAAAGAAGTATCAAAGACAATTCATTAGCAAAACACTGAAGAGAAAAAGAAACACCACAAGACAATTCACCAGAAATGCCAAAGAACCAGAAGAAGTACCAAAGACAACTCACCAGCAAAACACTAAAAAGCAAAAGAAACACTACAAGACAATTCACCAGTAAGAACCAGAAGAAGTACCAAAGACAATTCACCAGCAAAATGCTGAAGAACAAAAAAGATATCACAAGACAATTTACTGGTAAAACACCAAAAGATCAGAAAAAATACTATTAGAGAAATTCTAAAAAAAAAAAAAAAAGAGTAGTATAAAACTACCCAAAGAAATACCAAAGACAATTTACTAGCAAAGCGCTAAAGAACAAAAAAAAACACCACAAGACAATTCACCAGAAATGCCGAAGAACTAGAAGAAGTACCAAAGACAACTCACTAGCAAAATACCAAAAAGCAAAAAAAATACAAAACAATTCACCAGTAAGAACCAGAAGAAGTACCAAAAACAATTCACCAGCAAAATGCTGAAGAACAAAAGAGATACCACAAGGCAATTTACTGGTAAAACGCTGAAGGATCAGAAAAAATACCACCAGAGAAATTCTAAAAAAGAAAAAAAGGGTAGTATAAAACTACCTAAAGAAGTACCAAAAACAACTTACCAGCAAAATGCCAAAAAGCAAAAAAAACACCACAAGACAATTCACCAAAAATGCCAAAGAACCAGAAGAAGTGCCAAAGACAATTTACTAGCAAAATGCCAAAGAGCAAAAGAAACATCACAAGACAATTCACCAGTAAGAACCAGAATAAATACCAAAGACAATTTACCAGCAAACTGCCAAAGAACTAAAGAGATACTACAAGACAATTCACCAGTAAAATGCTGAAAGATTGAAAAAAATACCACCAGAAAAATTCTAAAAAAGAAAAAAAAGGTAGTATAAAACTACCCAAAAAAGTACCAAAGACAATTCACCAGCAAAATGCCAAAGAGCAAAAGAAACACCACAAGACAATTCACCAAAAATGCCAAAGAACTAGAAGAAGTACCAAAGACAACTCATCAGAAAACACCAAAGAGCAAAAGAAACACTACAAGCAATTTACCAGTAAACTGCCGAAAAACCAGAAGAAGTATCAAAGACAATTTATTAGCAAACGGCCAATGAACTAAAGAGATACCACAAGTCAATTCACTAGTAAAACGCTAAAGGATCAAAAAAAATACCACTGGAGAAATTCTAAAAAGAAAAAAAAAGGTAGTATAAAACTACCCAAAGAAGTACCAAAGGCAATTCACCAGCAAAATACCAAAGAACAAAAGAAATACCACAAGACAATTCATCAGAAATGCCAAAGAATCAGAAGAAGTACCAAAGACAACTCACTAGCAAAATACCAAAAAGCAAAAGAAACATCACAAGCAATTCACCAGTAAACCACCAAAGGATCAGCAATGCCAAAGACCAGAAAAATATCGCAAGACATTTTATTAAAGCTAGAACTACTAAAAAAAAAAGCTTTAAACTAAAAAAAAACGAAACATTTAAAATATAAAAAAAAAATGTACATATGTATATATGTACGTACAAATACACATATATATGTATATACATACATAGATATAAAAAATAAATTACTGAAAAAAAAACAGATTAAAGATCAAAAAGCTGACCTGGTAAAATGATGTATTCTTACATGATTGACCAATCTTCAATGTGATTGGTTGATCATATAGAGTCGCCATAGCAATGGGTCGCTAATTATAATTTTTTTTTTAATATTATTAAAGTTATACTAAAAGTTTTATATATTATTAATTAATTATATATTATATTTTAATTTAAGCTTAGAAATAGGGTGTCAATCTTAATAAAATTTTAAATAATTTTAAAAAATTATATTAAAAAAAGTTTAAACACTTATATATGAATATTTGATGGTTTAAGGAATAGTAAAAATAATAGATTTTATAATAAAACTTATAATAAAAATTTAAATATAACAAATTTTAAATATTTTTTATATAATTAAAGTAAAATTTATTAATAAATTTATTAGAATAATTATTTGTAGTACAAAATTTGCTAAAATTGCAATTTAAAAAAATTATTTCTCAACAATTTTATTAATAATATTAAAACAAATTAATTTCTATAATACTATATAGCATTTATCAGATTTTTTGATATAAAAAGTTTTTAAAAAATATTTTTTTAGATTTTTAAAGCATTTAATAAATATACTACTGATAGTACAAAAGCTTAAATCCTATTCATTAATACTAAAAATCACTGCTATACTATCTGAATATATACAAATATTGCTATTTGTTAAAATAGTAACCAAATTTCAATAAGCTCAGGCTTTGTTAATAATAGCCAATCTTTCAAGTTTATACAATCCTCTTATATTACTAGTTTATATTCTTTATCTACTTATACTCAACTACTACTCATATAGCATCTATCCCCTTCATAAATTAATAAGCCATCTGTGTATATTTAGAAACTATTTTTATTACTATTAATATTCCAATCTAAACTATTTGTTAAATTGTTCACTAAATTTATATCAAAATTCTAATCTATTATTAGCTAATTATCTAATAATTTTATACTTTGTAAACTACAAAATAACCTTTTTTTTTACTAAGTTTGAATATGTTGTGCCTGCTAGCTTTGCAAAGTAGAATATCTTTATACTTTAGAATATGCTTTTAATTATTCTTTATTAATAGCTTTAAAATTACTATAAGCACTTTGCTTTGACTAAACCAACTATATTTGCTATTTTGCTCTAATACTGATAAATTATTAGCTTTTTTTATTTCAACATAATCTGATAATAAAATATTTTCTTTAGTTAACTAGTGTTTAGTAAGAATTTTGTATTTATTATTTTCTTTGTCTATTAATACCTATTTTTTTTTCTCTTGTCTGTTAAAATTGATATAAATAGCATTAAAGATGCAAAAATATTAAAACCTAATATCTGATAAATCTCTTTAATTTCTCTATTTTCTGAAATTTATAGCAAAATATCTTTTATAAATGAGAACCACTTGGCTTTTTTTCGCACTTTAATTTTGTTTTTTACTACTTTAAGCTACTACCAAATTAGAAGTCTTTTTCCCTTTTTATTTAAAAGTTGGTTCTGAAAATGATATCTAGGTTAGATATACTTTTGGATAACTTTACAAAAAGAGATATATCTATGAATTCTCTAATCTGAAGTCTGGTTTTTGAAAATACCAATATTCAAATATAGGTCTAATATTTATATTAAAGCTTTTTGCTTTATATATAGTTACATTGTGTTATTTTTCTAAATTGAGTTTAAATAAGGTTTTTAGGTTCAGTTTAGTTCAGGTTTAGATTCAATAAACTTAAACCTGAACTACAAATTTTGCAGGTCTTTGAACCTGAACCTGAACTAAACTTTGAATTTATAAACCTAAACTAAACCTGAGTTTAAAGTTTTGGTTTAGTTCAAGTTTAGTTCAAGATTTATAAACATGTTTAGATTCAGTAGTGAGATATAAGTATTTTAATTTTTGCAACTACTGTATATATTTCTTCTTTATACAAATAAAAAAGAGATTTTTTAAAATTTGAATAAAGATATCTCAACTATTCTCTAAGCAAATTTGATAAACTTTTTTTTATTCAAATTCTACTAATCTGTAGAATTCAATAAAAATTTTTTTTAACAAATTTGGTCATATAGATGTCAAGATATTTTCAATTTAAGTTTTAGAATTTTTTAAATCACCTATTATATAGAAACTGCTCTAAAATTTTTAACACAGATATCTCAGTACTTACTTAACCAAATTCAATAAAAATTTTTTTATTTGAATTCTATAAATCTTTAGAATTCAAATAAAAAAATTTCATTAAAATTGGTCAAGTGGGTGCTAAGATGTCTTTGAGATTTTTATAATGCCTATATATAGAAACTATGCCAAAATTTTTTAATACTTTGATTAAAAATATCTTAGCATTTACTTGATCAAATTCTATAATTTTTTTTTTTGAATTCTACAGACCTGTAAATTTAAATAAAATTTTTTTATTGAACTTGGTCAAGTAGGTACTGAGATATCTTGGATCAAAATTTGAAAATTTATATTATATAAAAAATAAATATTAAGCGATATGATTATATATTGCCAGCCAATCATAATTTATAGTTTGATTTTTTTATTTATTTTTATTTAACTTTTTTTTCACTTTAGTTGTCATTCTTGGAAATCATTATTGAAGCTGTCGTTGGAGCTGTTGCTGAAGTTGTTATAGTGCCTTGTTAGATATGCTATTTGTAAAAGTCTTTAGAATTTTATATTAAAGTTACATTGGTGTCTTTTTTTAAAAATTTTGTTGGTAGTTTTTATTGATATTGTTATCTTTTTTTTTACTTTAGCTGGAAGTTATCATTGAAGCCATCATTGGAGCTATTGCTAAAGTTATTATAGTATTTTTTTAAACATGCTATTCACAGGAATCTTCATAGAGTCATTAAAATTTTGCTAGAGGTATTATTAAAATCACGGTAGTGTCTTTTTTTAGAAATTTTATATTGGCAGTTGTCATTAGAATTGTTGTTACTTCTTTTTTTTGCTTTAGTTGGAAGTCATTGTTGGAGCGTTGAAATCATTGGAATTGTTGTTATCTCTTTTTTTGTTTTAGTTTAAAGTCATTGTTAGAGCCGTCATTAGAGTCATTATTAAAACTATTCATAGGAATCTTTATAGAGTCGTTGGAATTTTGCCAGAGATGTTGTTAAAATTGCAGTAGTGTTTTTTTTTTTAAACTTTTTTGTTGGTAATTGTTGTTAGAATTGTTGTTATTTCTTTTTTCGCTTTAGTTAAAAGTCATCGTTAGAGCATTAAAATTATTAGAATTGTCATTATTTCTTTTTTTGCTTTAGCTAGAAGCTATTATTGGAGCTGTCATTAGAGTCATTATTAGAACCGTTCATATGAATCTTTGTAAAGTTAGTGAAATTTTGCCAGAAGCATCATTAAAATCACAGTAGTGTTTTTTTTAAAAACTTTTTTGTTGATACCATACCGTTCCGAAATTAAGCACATCTTTTTTGTTATAAGCAGTGCTTAATTTCAGGTAATTTTTTTTTTTATATGTGATAAGCTTTATGATATGATGTAATTTATATTTTATATAAATAAATATAAAAAGCAAATCAAAATAGGAAATAATTCCAATTTTTATATTATTATTATTATGTCGACACAAACTAAATCCAAAAATAAAGTTATACAAAAAAAAAAAATTACCAAAAAAACTACTAAATGTAAATGTAATTCATATTCAATTGAACAAAAGAAACAAGTTGTTGCCTATGCTAAAATAAATAGAAGAAATAAAGCTGCGGCAGCTTTCAAGTTTGACCACAGTATGGTTGGTTGTTGGATCAAAGCAAGTAAATCATGGGTAATTAACATAAAACAAAGCACTAAGCGAGTTGGCTCTGGCAGAAAAGAATTTTATCTGGAAGCTGAGAAAAAACTATACAATTGGATTATAGAACAGAGAAAACAAAGATTGGGTGTTTCTTATAAAATTGCACATATTAAAATGAGCGATCTTTTAAAGGAGCCTGATATGATGATTCTTTATAGTGATTCAATAAAAAATTTCAAATTGTCAAATCATTGGATGTTTGCATTCATGAAAAAATATGAGCTATCTTGGCGATGACATACTAAGGTTTCACAATAACTCCTGTCACAAACTGACAAATTTCTAGAGAAATTTAACCAATTTATTATTTGTCTTAAAAACAAGAAATTCTTTGAATTATTTAACATTCTTAATATGGATGAAACTCCCGTCTGGTTCAATATGATTGGAAATTTTACTATTGATCAAAGAGGTAAAAAACGATTCATATTTATGGAACTAACAATGACAAAAATCAGTTTACTGTAGTTTTAACATGTGCTGCAGGTAAATTATTTTTTGAAAGTTGTAGTTTGAACTTCAATTATTAATTTGTTATTTTTTATATACATACTGTAGATGAAACAAAGCTTCCTCCGATTTGCATTTTCAAAGGAAAATGATTACCTCGTGGCGAAAAAATACTATCTGGTATTATTACTTGGTTTCAAGATAACAGATGGATGGATACTAATCTAATGATACAATATGTTGACTATATAAATAATACAAGAGTTAGTAATGAAGTTCCAACGATGATGGTATATGACTCTTTTAGAGGACATTTGGATAATTCTGTCAAAAATAAATTCCAGGATAGTGGTATTGACTTAGCAGTTATTCCAGCAGGCTTAACCAGTATTTGTCAACCACTTGATGTTGCTATTAATAAACCATTAAAAGACAACCTTTGCAAAGAATGGCATCTTTGGATAGCAAAGAGTGGTGCTGGGAAAACTGTAGCTAGAAACCTTCGACGAGCTAGGATAAGCGATATATGTGGATGGGTAAAACGTTCATGGAAACAAATTCTAAATGATGTAATTATTCAATCTTTCATAAAGTGTAGTATCTCAAATAACTTAAACCAGAATACTAATACTGATAGCGATTAGTTAAGTTCAAAGAGTAAAATCATAGATCTTTGCAATGACATTGAAATTATAGATCTTAGCGAGGATGTTGAAATAGAAGACATTAACAATGATGATGAATTAATAGATATTAACGATGATGATAAATTAATAGATATTAATGATGATGATAAATTAATAGATATTAATGATAATGATGAATTAATAGATATCAGTAATACTGAAATTATGGACATTAGTGACATTGAAATGATGGATATTGGCGATTATAGATATTAACGATGATTAGCTTTATTTATTGAGTCCAGAATTAAATAATTTATTGAATAATTAATTATTGTATAATTTAAATAATTGAAATTGAGTAATTGTATAATTAAATAATTGAAATTGAATAATTGTATAATTAAATAATCGAAATTGAATAATTAATTTTAAGTTTTCCGTATAAAAAAATAAATATGTAACAATTAAGTCTTAATACAAAATCAGAAAGCAAAACTAATATAAAACAAAGGGGTGCTTATTTTTGAGTATTATATAAAATTTTATAGTGCTTAATTTTGGGGGATGCTTAATTTCGAAACGGTATAGTAGTTGTTGTTAGAATTGTTATTACTTCTTTTTTTGTTTTAGTTAGAAGTTATCTTGAAGTATTAAAATTGTTAGAATTGTTATTACCTTTTTTTTGCTTTAGCTAAAAGTCATTATTGGAGCTGTTGTTGGAGTCATCATTGGAACCATTTACAGAAATCTTTGTAGAGTCATTAGAATTTTGCCAGAGGTATTATTAAAATTGCGGTAGTGTTTTTTTTTAGAACTTTTTTGTTGGTAATTGTCGTTAAAATTGTTATTACTTCTTTTTTTTGCTTTAGTTAGAAGTTTTTGTTGGAGTGTTAAAATAGTTAGAATTGTTATTACCTCTTTTTTTGCTTTAGCTAGAAGTCATCATTAGAGTCATCATTAAAACTATTCACAAGAATCTTTGTAGAGTTGTTGAAATTTTTCCAGAGGTATCGTTAAAATAGCGTTAGTGTCTTTTTTTAGAACTTTTTTGTTGGTAGTTTCATTGGTATCATTAGAATTGTTATTATTTCTTTTTTTCGTTTTAGTTAGAAGTTGTTATTGGAGTATTGAAATTGTTAGAATTGTCGTTACCTCTTTTTTTGCTTTAGCTGGAAGTTGTCATTGAAGTCATTATTAGAACCATTCACAGGAATCTTTGTAGAGTCATTGGAATTTTGCCAAAGGTATTATTAAAATCATATTAGTATCTTTTTTTAAAACTTTTTTGTTGGTGGGTTTATTGGCATTGTTAGAATTGTTGTTACTTTTTTTTTTACTTTAGCAAGAAGTCATTATTGGAGTGTTTAGTGTCTTGTTAGACTTGGCGTTCGTAGAAATCTTCGTAGAAGTTGTCATTGGAGTTTTGTTAAAAGTGCTATTAGAATTATGTTAGTGTCTTCTCTGAAGTTTTTGCAAATATTGTTAGAATAATTTTTGGATTTTGAAAATTTTGTTGGAAGTGTTATAGTGTTGTAATAAATTGTATTTTTGTGCTTGTATTGTAGTTATTAGTTGATTTGTCTTCTTTTTTCTATATGATTATTACATGTTTTTTTTTTACTTTTTTTTTTAATTAAAAATTTTATAATTTTTTAACTAATAAACTTGTTGTATGTAGCCCATGAGATATAAGCATATCACAGAGATGTGAGATTTAGATTTACTCTTTTATTTGAATTCTACAGATCTGTAGAATTTGATTAAAAAAATTTCATGGAATTTAGTCAAGTAGGTACCAGAATATTATTGATTAAATTTTTTAAAATGTCTATTAGATGGAAACTGCATCAAAATTTTAACTACTCAATAAAATTTTTTATTCAAATTCTACAAATCTGTAGAATTTGAATAAAAAAATTTACATTGAATTAATCAGGTAATTGCCAAGATATTTTTGATCAAAGTTTGAAAACTTTTAAAATGTTTAATATAGAAACTACCAAAATTTTTAATATGCCTTTGATCAAAAATATCTTAATCAAATTCGATGAATTCAAATAATGAGATATTTTAAATAGAAGTGTGGATTATTTTGGATTATTTTTAACAGTGAATTTCTATGTTCGTTTAGCAGGTATTTGATTTAAAATTTTTGCCAACTTAAATACATAGTATTAACCAATCATATCATATCAGTTGTGTAACTATATTGGATCCAGATCCAATCTTTTTGATTCTAATCGGATCTTAGCTTGGATCTAATCCAGTTTTTCGGATCAGATCTGAATTTTTAAAAATATCTGTCTGATTCGATCTATGCGGAACACTAAGCTGTAGTTATTATAGCTATTATTATAATTCCTGAAAAATTAGCTGAATGATTTTTCAGCTGATTTGATTAAGTAAGTAATCTCGATTCTATAAATTGATACAATATGTATGTGTGCATGTATGTAATTTACAGCTATTTTTATAATTTTTAAAACACCTAATAAAAATTGGCTGAATGAATTTTCAGCTGATTCGATTAAGTTTATAATTTCAGCATAATCTATATAATAAAAACTATTTCTGTATATCAAAAGAAGTTTCTGTATATAAATAAAATATTACTCTTATTTGTATACAAAGTTGGTTCAAGACTAATTTTATGTTTAACCAAAATTTTATCTTGGATTGTAATTTATAAAATATCAATTAAGTTTTTTCATTAAAGTTTTAAATATCTTGTATTGTTTATGTTTAGTAAATATGGTTCTTCTAAAAGTAATAGAAGCTTTTTAATATATTCCTATCTTTGAAAATACTTGAGAACTTGACTTATAAAAAATATATCAACATCTAAGTGTTTGGTCTTTTTTTTTAATTATTTTCAGTAAAGATGCTTTAAATATATTCAACCAAAGATATAATATTTATATTTTAAATTATATATATATATATATCAATTTTATTATATGAGTAAAAATTTTTAATATAATGCTATGATTATTAAAATTCAAATTATTGTTTTTTGGTTACTTTACTCATAAACAACTAATAAATAATTTTAAAATCACTTGCAAATAATCATATAATTTCATCAATTTACAAAAATTAAAAATTTTCACCTATATGTTGAATCTATTATGTTAAAATCACAAATTTAATCAAATTGGCTAAAAAATTATTTGGCCAATTTTATTAGGTGTTTTAGGAATTATGAAAATAGCTATAAATTACATATGTATGCACATATGTATCATGTTAATTTATAGAATCTATTATGCCAAGATCACTTAATTAAATCAGCTGAAAAATCATATAGCTAATTTTTATCAGGTATTTTAGAAATTGTAATAATAGCTATAAGGTTTTTTCAAAAAACTGATTTCAGAAAAAATATAATACTGACAAAGTTAGATGGTATTAGTTATATACTAGTTAATTTAGTCAGTATTATATTCTTTCAGAAAAATTGATTTAGAATTTTATAGTAAAATTAATAAATAAATATTAATCTTGTATCCTGTGATATAATTATATATTACTAGCCAATTATAATTTATGGTTTAATTTTTTATTTATTTTTATTTAGAATATTTCTAATTTATACTACAGGTGATTATTACTTGTAGTCAATTTACCAATTAAAATTCAGGATCAGATGTAACATATAAATCAATTTTGTGTAACAAAAACAATGAATTTTTTAAAAAACTACTTATATGTTAAAATTTTGTCTATGAAACCACCTTTTAAGCTCTAATAAAAAAAATTTCTTGCTAAATTTTACTATATAAAAAGCTTTACCCTAACCACTAACTCTAATCACTAATTCTTATCCTTACTCTAATCCTAAAGAAATTAATTTTGTTTTGTTAAAAATTAATTGTTTTTGTTTATATTGTAGATCACAGGTGATAATCACTTGTGGTGAACATTAGTTAATTTCTTTTATTTAATTTTTTTTTCACTTTAGTTGTTATTTTTAGAAATTATTATTAAAGCTGTTATTGAAGCCATTGCTAAAGTTGTTATTATGCCTTGTTAGATATGCTATTTGTAGAAGTTATCGGAATTTCACATTAAAGTTATATTGGAGTCTTTTTTTAAAAATTTTGTTGGTAGTTTTCGTTGATGTTGTTATCTCTTTTTTTTATTTTAGCTAGAAGTCATTATTGAAGCCATCATTGAAGCTATTGCAGAAGTTATTATAGCATCTTTTTAGACATGCTGTTCGCAGGAATCTTCATAGAGTTGTTAGGATTTTGCTAGAGATGTTGTTAAAATCACGGTAGTGTCTTTTTTTTAGAACTTTTTTGTTAGTAGTTGTCATTAGAATTGTTGTTACTTTTTTTTTTACTTTAGTTGGAAGTCATTGTTGAAGCATTGAAATTGTTAAAATTGTTATTTCTTTTTTTGCTTTAGCTAGAAGTCATTATTGGAGCTATTGTTGAAGTTGTTATTGGAACTATTTGTAAGAATCTTTGTAGAGTTGTTGGAATTTTGCCAGAAGTGTCATTAAAATTGTATTAGTGTCTTTTTTTAGAACTTTTTTGTTGGTAGTTTCATTGGATTATTAGAATTGTTGTTATTTATTTTTTTTTTTGCTTTAGCTAAAAGTTGTTGTTAAAGTATTTAGTGCCTTGTTAGACTTGGTGTTCATAGAAATTTTTGTAGGAGTTGTCATTGGAGTTTTGTTAAAAGCACTATTAGAATCATGTTAGTGTCTTCTCTGGAGTTTTCACGAATATTGTTAAAATAATTTTTAGATTTTAAAAATTTTGTTAAAAGTGTTATAACATTGTAATAGAATGCAGTTTTGTGCTTGTATTGTAGTTATTAGTTGATTTGTCTTCTTTTTTCTGTGTTTATTATATGTTTTTTTTTAATTAAAAAATCTTAGAATTTTTTAACTAATAAACTTGTTGTATGTAGCTTATGAGATATAAATATATTATGGAGGTGCAAAATTTAGATTTATTTAAAATTAATTATATATTAATAAATAGTTTCTACCTATTCACTAATTTTGATTGCAAGTTATTCTTTTACAACTTTTCTTAGAAATTAAAAAAGTTATATAGTAAAGAAAAGGTTTTTTTAAAAAAAACTCTAAATTCAAAAATTCAAAGTCAAGAAAAAATATTTAGTAAATATATCTTTACTGTTTACTATATTTTGTTAATGAATCTAAATTGAATATGAACTTGATTTAAAAGTTCAATATTAAACCTGAACTAAACATAAACTTGATTTAAAAGTTTAATATTAAATCTAAACTAAATATAAACTTAACTTAAAAGTTCAATATTGAACATAACTGAACTGAATCTGAATCTGAACTTGATCAAAGTTCAGTTCAGTTCAAGTACATAGAAACACTAGTTTGAAATACTAAATAAAAATGCTCAAAATCCCAAAAATCTTATATTAACTAAAATTTAAACTTTTTATATAACTTTTATTTTACTCTATAACTGCATCTAACTCTAAATTTTAATAAAAAAAAACTTATTAATACTATAAGCACTACACTAACTTTTATAATTATTGTTCTATTACTTTTTTTTATTTTAGATTACGATTTTTTATGTTTTATAAATCATATAACTGGCAAATTTAGGTGATATAAACCCAATGTTTTAAATTTTAATCTGAACAAATTTGGTTAACACCTATTTTGTAGTTTTTAAAAAATCTCTGATTATATACTTTTTATATAGTGCAATAATTATAGCATATTAATGCTATGACACATTGATGCCAAAAATGTATAAATACTTGTCCAATTAATAATAGTAAGTATGCAGGCAAACTATTATAACAATAAGAGCAATTCCAATATTAAAAAGAAACTATATTTCTACTCTTCTTGAAAAAGGTTACTCCAGCTATACTATTGCTTTTCATAAAAAAGTAAACCATAGTACAGTCTTAAGAATAAAAAATTTAAAGAAGCAAACTGGTTGTTTGGATGTTTTACCAAAGCCAGGCTGCCTCAGAATACTTACCACCTGCCACAAAAAAAGAAATTTAAATCAGATACATGCTCGACTGCTATCTAAGCCCAAAAAAAACTAACATCTGATGAAGGTGTTTATGTTTCCATAAATACAATCTGCTATACACTATAGAGACAAGGTCTCGAATCTTGGGTAAAGAAAAAAACCTCTACTTCTACCAAAGACCAAAAATTGTGAAGAGACCTCGCAAGAAAATATTATAATTAGACCATCGAAGATTGGCAAAGAATCATTTTTTCAAACAAATCAAAGTTCAAGATTTTTGATTTGAATGGTGTTGAAAAGACCCAAATTTACTATTGTTACCCAATATGTAAAGCTAATAGTGAAATATGATGGCAGGTTTGTAATAGTATAAAGCTGTATGGGTGTGTAAGATGTTGGAAACTATTGTAAGATCAAGAGAAATATAAATAAAAAGCTATATCATAAAATTCTTAAAGATGAATTAATTGGAACAATGCAAGTATGACATTTGACAAACAATAACTTTGTCTTTCAATATGATAATGATCTGAAATATACATTGAATATAGTTACTGACTGGTTAAATAAAAAAGAAATTGATGTTTTGACTTGGCCACCATACTCTCCAATTTAAATCCTATAGAGTATTTATAGAATGAAGTTGATTATTATTTGCGACAACTTCCTGGTAATATTTCTAGTGAGATAGATTTGTGGAATAAAATTCAAAAAGTGTAAAATGAAATTGATGACAATTATGTTTTGAAGCTTATTAATATGATGCCACAATGAATTAAGAATATACTCAAAGCTAAAGGGAATATACTAAATAGTAAATTTTAGAAAAAAAATTTAATTTATTTAAAATAAATTTAAAAAAATTAATATAAAATTTTTTTTTGGTTTTGTGCCAAAAATATTGTTTTACAAAGATTGTAAAAATTTAAATTTTTTCAAAAAAAATAATAAATATTTTTGTGAAATTATAATATTTAATAGAGTTTATACTATTAAAATTTAATAACTATTTGCTTTATAAAACACAAAATATCATGCTCTAAAAATTTTAAACATGATAGAACAATAATTATAAGAGTTAATATATAGATGGATTATATATTAAACCATATAAACTTAATTTTTGGTTCTTATAACCTGGCCAGGTTATATTTTGAATTTTTTTTAAAAAAAATTTTTTATATGTTTTAATAGGTGGGTGAGATTTCAAAAAAAAATTTTAAAAAATTTTATAAAATTTAAAATTTTTTATATATAAAATTTTTAAATAAAAGTCTAGACAGGTAGGTTATTTTTTTTGTCCCATGTTATAAGAACCAAAAAATTAACTTTTATGGCCTTATATGTATTCTAAAATTAAAATTTTTAATTTTATTGTCTATTTTTTTCTTTGCTATGGGGTTCTATATATATGTATAATTTTAAAACTTAATATATTTTTTACTAGTAGCTATACAAGTTTAAATACACTTTTTTTAAAAATTTATATATTTAAAAATAATATTATTTAAAATGTCATTTTGAAAATAACTAATCTTAACTCAATGAAAAATTCTCCCTTCTAATTATTTTTAGAGTTAGGATTAGAAATTAGAGAATTTTTTTTTTTTATATGATATAATATAGAGCTAATATAAAGTCTCAATTTTAGTTTTTATAAGGTTTTCAGAAGTTCTAAACATTTTTACTTAGAGTATCTAATCCCTATTTACTTAGTATATTTTTGAGATACAGAGGAGAAAATTTTCTTAAAGATAAATTAGCAATACTCTATTATTTTATATTATTATATATATATATATATACTGTATATACATATTTTGTCCAAATTTTGATTTAATTTCTTAATATTAGTCTGAATTAATTATATATTTTACATATTACACATGCAATTGTCTATTTCTAGTTCTAACATACTTTTTTACTACTGTTGTTTTGACTATTTTTTAACTTTAACATAACCCAGTATTCTTAATAGAATTGAGATCTAATGCATCAAAAAAAAAAAATTCGTTAGATCGAATTTTCTCGCGCAATTCCGCGTGTATCCTTTTACTTTTTTTTT